>CP139503.1:4399422-4410229 GCA_021014915.2 Artemisia tridentata subsp. tridentata
GTTCACATGGCCATTAACAAGGATGAAATCCTACCATGACTAGTATTTGAGTGTCATCTCAATTTAAACCAGCATTATTGTATACAAACAACAATATGCTCTTTAAAAATCCGTAAACTTTAATATCTATTGTGTAATGTTTGATGCCTTCCAAACTTTCAAGTTTTATTTTCGGCTATAACAATTACGCAACAATTGCCATATTGTTCATCCATAGAATCTGGGAGCAACTCCAAGCCGAGGATGTAATTCTATATCCAAACATATTCCATTAAAATATTCATTACACTATTTATCTAATAACTTTCAATTAGATATCAATGTTGTCAAATCATCTTGCATTCAAGCATGATACAACAATTTATCTATACAACATGATGTACATGAAAAATCCTTAAGTTAGACTTAGATTTCATCCATGTTCTATCTTATCAAAGATATGTATCCATTTGAGACTTTCTAAATGATATATCATGTTCTATTAGATCCATTTATTTACAGCACATGTTTATAACAATAAACATATATTCCAATGTTGCATGTCTTATTTTCTAAATCTTTCAAGTTTCATTTCAAACTAAAACTTAACATTTAACTTAGATGGAATGTTATTGCCTATATGTTATACAGCATATATGATTTAAGAAAATATACATAATACTCCCACTAGCTTTCAGGAATACTTAGGAATTATCTTATTTTAATTATAAATCAAAACTTGGATTTAATAATTAAACATAAGTTTTATCTCCTAGATGCATGCATTAATCCATTCATAAATTATTGCACTTTGTACACTTCCAAAGATGATATGAATTCAAAAACTACTTTCGATTACTTACCGTCCTCGCTCAAGTAATCACATAAGAAAAACTTTTGACATTCCATTGTTAAATTTCATATTAATGAAAATAAGTATGACAATTATCATCTTTATATATTTAATGTGCCTAGGAAAGAATATTCAATCACACTTAATTACTTAAGTGTGATTAATAATCTTGTCACAAGACATGCATTAAATATGTGTACAATATTGTCCATATGATTTCTACACAAAGATTTAAACCACTAGGGTTTCCTTATCTTTGAATAAACTCATCATCGTTCTATGGTCTAACTATTTAGAATCAAATTTCCAAAATTTGATTATCTTTATGAACAACATCTATAACATTCATAGCATGACTAATTTGCCAAATTCAACGTTTGCAATGCCTCATTATGATTAACAGGTTTACTAAGATCCTGTAAATCATATATCTCAGCATATCAATCAAATATCTAAAATATCCTTGCGGATCTATGAATGAGAATTCCATCATCTTGAGATTTAACATTTACATGTCTAGCCTCATCATGATATTTACTGTTGTATTTTAGAAGATTATGTATATTGTAATTTTATCTTTTCAAGATCAAAACTCTTACTTGCCTTTTGTAATTTAGAGACTATCTATAAATACTTAGCAATTAGAGAAACAATAAATTGTTCTCTTTTGGGACATTACAAAACACGTTAGCTGTTCTTGACTTCAGTATGTTAATAACCTACTCATAAGTAGTTTAACAAATTCATAACTTCATTTTAAGACTTGATGTGATTCATCACATTCCATAATATAATGGTGTCTTATTTATCTTTTAGGTTTGAGTCTTATTAAGTATATAAAATCCATACTCAATTTCTAACCTTGATAACTTTTGGAAGAAAAGAAAATATAGTTATCTTGAATCAAACAACACAACAAGAGTTTGATTCCCCTAACTGAACATACCATTAACTTGTGATATTTCATTAGAATTAATATTGTAAGACAACCTTAACAATACGTAAGATAAACATATTCCTTTTGGCTTACCTATTTACCATCTAAGTCAAACTGAATGGTATAATAGACTTTCCAAGTCAATTGCATGCTTTATAACACAAGTACTTTTGACTAAGTCACTTCATATCCATGTCTCAACAAGAAGCCATATACAGTTATAATACAACTTATACGTTATAAGTCATTTAACAATGACTTGGAGACATAACAAGTCAACGTCTATAAGAAGACATACAAGTCAACATCTTACTTTATATTATTATAAGTCTTGTAACAATTAAAAGACTTCATGTTTATAAAAAGATATAAATATGTATAACTAAAGTAATCATGAACACCACCTCTTGAGTTCAATATCAATTTCAAGTTAATTTATTACTTCATTTATTTATGTCATTCCAAGAATACATAAATATTCAGATTGAAGTAGTATTAGATAACTTCATTCATTTATGCCATTCCAAGAATACATAAATATTTAAATTATAGTAGTCTTTGTTATTATCTTGACACATGTTCTAAATATGGCAATCATATATTTTAAGTATATAAGTCCTATTAGAACATTAGTCTCTTACCTTGCGGTCAAGAGAATCCTTTAAATCATATTTCTATGTGTTGTACCTTGCACACAATAAAGATTTCTCCCACTTGTGCATGGAACAACATCATATAGCAGATAAACAACATGACACGCGTTTGTTTATGTGAACAATATTATTGTGTCATTGATATTAGCATATGTAAGACTTTATTGTCTAGTAAGGAAACACACATGACTATCCTTAATATATGAGTGACTACAATTGGAAAGAAATTATCTTAAGATATTCAAGAAATTATCTGGGTTACTACCAAGATGATAAAGCTTGTAGATCCTACTGAACTAGAGAACATTACAATAATTCCATATTCAGTAATAAAACACAATACTCCAACTGGATTTACTTTCCTACACCTTTGAGAAAGCCCAGTGAAAGCAAATAGTGTGCTATTTACTTTCCTACACCTTTGAGAAAGCCTATACATAACAATCACTTAGGTACTAAAAGAGTGTATTCTACTTTGTAGATGATGGACTATCCATCAATGCTATTAACTTGAAAGATTGGGCATGCAATTTCTTCCTTAATAGGTTTACCATCCCCACAATGGTATGTAGCACATTTAAATGGTCAAAGCAAAACAACTAGATAAAATATGCTAGTTTGCCTTTTACCAATTTTGTGGTAATTAGTCTAGCTTCTAATTTAATAACTCATTAAATGTCATTCATATTTTTCAGTTAACCAAACGTCATATTTGTTACAAAAGAATTCAATCACCTAAAGAGGGTAATGAAATCTCTATGAAAAATAAGATGTGCATTTCTCTTAACTATTAAAGTTTGCTATGAGTTATATTAGAATTTAGACAATTTTAATGTTCCTATAATACCTTTCTCAATCATGAAAACGAATAGAATTGAGTCTCACTCTTCTCTCATGGAAAGGAGACTAGGTATATTCTTTTAGTAAAGTTGACTCTAGCCAAAAACCCCTACGGGTGTAGATCAATATACCAATAAAAGAATAACCCACGTTTACAGTTTAATGTTGCATTAATACATTTAAAAGAATTAACAAAATTCAATTTTTGTATTTTCGATAATAAGTCTTTAAGAAAATAAAATACCCGTTGGTAAATATTCATATAAACCATAGTATTTTCTTAAAGCTAGGATCCAAATTGACATAGTTCAATTACATCAGTTGATCTGCTAGTAATGAAAGTATTCAACAAGGTAATTGTTGAACAATAATTGGCAAACATTTTTCAATTCTTAGATCATTATGGGATTTACAATTGCCAAACTAGTTGCAATGTAAACGTGTTTCATCCCATCTTATGCCTTAAGTCATAGATCTCACTAACTAACTCAATTAAGTTGTCTAATTTAGAAACCGTAAATTTTCCAGATACGGTCTCACGTATCATGGAGATTACCTTGTTATTATAATCTAGTTAAGATCTCACTTAAGCTAAATTGTAACTTCAAGTGTTTCTTATAATTAGATGGCATAAACTTAAATTTTAAGGGTACTAATTTGATGTGTATAATCAAAATATGTACGAAGAAGCATGCACACAACTTCGTATCATAGTTTTTAATAAAACTTTCTTATTAAACAATTTCACTAAGATTAAATCAACAAAGTTTTAATCGTCGTATTGGGTAAACCAATCAAAAAATTACCTTTAATTATCGTCCACTATATCGTACTTTTGCATTAGTCAAAAGACCCAGTGTTTTAAATAATTACCACAAAGTGGCGCGTGAAATTAAATGTCAATTCACCCTTAAGATGGTTTTATACATAAAAATAGTCGTAGGTAACTCTATATTGACTCACAAAGAAGCGGAGAAACGATGTCAGCTTAAAAGCCAATTAAAAACCTGCTTCTTTCAGTGAAAATACATGGCAACCTCCTTATACCTCTCTTATAGTTTGTCAATATGGATGAGCCTTTCTAACTATTGGTATAAACACCATCAATCAATTAAAAGTTTAAGATTTAACTCTTAAAAACAAATCCAATTTCACCATTATTTAGTCCGGTTTATTTTCTATTCATAAAATTGCCTTTTGCTTACAATCATGTCAAAACAATATATAAACAAACAAGCAATTAATAAAAATAAACAACTAGAATAATTAACATGCTAAATAAATCAACTAACATGCATATATTTATCTAAAACTCCCATTGGTTTTCGAGCTTGGTACCAACGGACCACATACACCAAACTATTTGGTTGTGTAAGTCTCACAATAAATATATACAATAACACACATAGTTGACAATAAAACAATGCATATTAGGTCTTCCCAAATTTTATGTCTTTCCTAATTATATAATTAATTAATCTATTAGATAATTAACATGTCATACAAATTAATTACTACTAAACCCTAATTAATTATTGCACAATTATCATGCTAACATAAAACACTTAACAATTAACGCATAATATCTATTTGATCCATGATCAAACATGCACATTCATTATGGATCCAAATAAGCAATTACTATCCAATAATAAATATCCCAAGATACGCATACAATTAATGACATATGACAAGTATTCATTAATAATCACATAAAAATTCCATGCATCATAGGGTTTCTACAATTTTTACAAATCCTAAAACAAAACAATTTTTTTTTAATTAATGGAAATCGGCCAAAAAAATTAGGGTATTGGTTTTATAGACCCAAAAAATCAAGAAACATTCAATAATCAATAAAGATTCAATTTTTATGTATTTCGGTAATTAATTACACAATATTAACGGCTCGTGATGCCATTGTTGAAATTTAAGTATCATAACAATTATATAAATAAACATAAACATCATCAAAGCACGTAGCGGAAGCGTAAGAATCAATACTTGTAATTAATTAACCAAATACTAAATAGAAAGCGTACCTTTTAGCAATCCATGCAATTAGGGTTTATGAAAAACCCCAAATTAAGATCAAATCATAAACCCTAATAAATTAGGGTTTATGTAAATCGATTTATCCCTAAATCAATTAGGGTTCCAGTAAAATCCAAAGTAGGATTTCTCTACGATCTTGTACACACATATTACTAACGATTCGATACGAAAAGTTAGGTTCTTTGATCACAATAATCAACCTAAACACTTTAGATGAGCAAAAAGCAATCGTAAAACCCTTAGAGGTGTTTGTACGATCGGTTAGAGCTCAAAGAGGGAGAAGAGAAGAAGTTAGGGTTAATTAGGTGAACCAAGATTAACACACAATGAATACAACGGATTGTATTTATAGTGTGTTAACTTAGAGTCCAAGTCAAGGAAGGATTCCCTTCCTTTTCCCTTATTCGGTCGAACATATCAAACCAAGAGGGATTCTAGATCCTTCTTGGTTAGTGATTGTACAATAAATTGCATGACCATGCCTTGCGATGGTGATCGATGGATATAAGGGGTGTTGAGATTGTGCAAAGCTTGTCGTTAACCTGAAATAAGAAATACGAAGACACTACGTTAAGTGATTGCGCAGGGGTTGGACCCTGCGAACCACCTCCGGCGTGCGAATGAGTATATGATATGATACGTTGGTAAGTTTGTAGTGAAATGAGAGAGTCAAGTTTTGCATACCATTGTTCCCAGCCCGTCCAAGCTATTTATAGGGGAGAAAATAGGCCTTGTTATGCACAAATATCGGAGATCATGAGGGCGTCGCATGATTTAAGATAACCGCTAGAGCTTAGTGACCCACTATCTCTTTTTTGGCGGGAAAG
Organism: Artemisia tridentata subsp. tridentata; assembly: GCA_021014915.2. Classification (NCBI taxonomy): domain Eukaryota; kingdom Viridiplantae; phylum Streptophyta; class Magnoliopsida; order Asterales; family Asteraceae; genus Artemisia; species Artemisia tridentata. Next base: position 4,405,567 of record CP139503.1, read on the forward strand.
CTCAAATAAAAGAGGGGACGTGGGTATGACCAAGTCAAGGTGTCCTCCGCTCTAGTATCTTCGAATGGTGTATCCCAAAGGGCTTAAGGCTTCGATTGGCGAGTTCCCAATTGGTAACCACATCATAGATGAATGGTTTGACGCCAGTGAAGATTTTAGGAGGTTGACCTGGACCTTCGAGAAGAAGGTTTCGTACAGGCTCGAAGGGGTGTCCTTCGACCTGTTTGGAGGGTACATCATCAGTTAGTTACCATATATTCGTTCCCTCCTTTATTTAACGACCGTTAGTCAATTTCGTTAAGTACTAACGTCCGTTAACTATTTATTTATTTGTGATTAATAATTAAATATAACATTTTATATATTAATTATTTAAACATCGATTCTCATACGTAAAGTGTGCAATCCCATAGGCTCGTTTTCGAATCCGGTCAGACGTATATTAATTTATATCCATAACTTAACAGTTTTGTGATGACGGATAAGGGTGGTCTCAGTACTTAGATTTGGGCAAATTTGAGGTTTGATGAAATGTACCCTCATATTAAAAAAAAATCATATCATAATTAATTAAAAAAATAGTACATCAAAGCGGTTGTGTCGCAACGGTATCCTATGTTGTGTGAGAAACTTTTCAACTAAATGATTGCAGGTCAAGTCCTGCTTAAAACATGCGAGATAGATATATGGTGTATATGTTGTGAGATAGTTAAAAATTGTTATTCTAAAAAAATACACACAATCTTAATGTAAGATGATACACCATAAAGATAAAACTAGAAAAGTGTAAAGTGTAAAATACATTCCTAAGGTTTGTCAGTTTTCACACTAAACATCTTACAACAAACACTTTTGGCACTAATCATCAGTAAAAGTTAAACATAATACATCCCTAGAGACTAACGATATTATTTTTTCTGTGTTATCTTCGTTATCTACTAAAAGTCAAACACACATCTTGATAAAATCACTCTCAAACACCCTTATATTCATTTCGTCTTCTTCTTCTCATCACCTCTGCTATCTATTATCGTCATATTCTCCTCACTACATAAACCACTCACCATAAAATCACTTACAAATGCCATAAAATAGCTAAACCCACACAAAATACCTATACCTATCACAATAAAAACACTCCCAACCATCACAAAAAATTCATAGCCGGATTCATGACACTACCATTCGCTACTTCCACCACCACTCGCTACCTCCACCACCACCATTCTCCACCATCCGCCACCTCCATCACCTCTACTTCCGCTAACTAATATGGTGGCCGGATTGGGTGGTGGAGGTAGCGAATGGTGTTGGTCACAAAGTCGGCCACAACATATCAAAAGAAATGTGTTAGTAGATGTGGTGGATGGTGGTGGTAGAGGTGATGAGAAGAAGATAGTGATCGGTTATGGCATTTTGTGGTTATTGTGAGTGATTTTAAAGTGATAGGACATGTTTAGGTATTTTCTGGTAGTTGAAAGTGATTTAATGGTCACTGGTTTATATATTTTATGGTGGTAAAAGTAGTGAGAAAAAGATGATGATGGTGAGAAGAAGATAAAATGAATAAAAAGGTGTTTGGGATTAATTTTATCAAAAAGTGTATTTGACTATTACTCCATAGTAGATAATAGAGAAAAAAATTACAGCGTTATTCTATAGGGGTGTATTGTGTCTAACTTTTACTAACGGAGGGATGAATATTGCTAAAAATGTCTGAATGGGATGTTTAGTGTGAAAACTAACAAACCACAGGGATGTATTTTGCAGTTTACTAATTAAAAAAAGTGGCAAGTAAAATACATTTGTAAACCTATAAATTATATTCCCTCTATCCCAAAATAATTGTCAACAAACATAAAAACACGCAGTTTAAGAAAAAAACACGCAATTTAAACAATTTTCTTTTTATTACCTTTTGCAGAATGACACTTTTACTATTAACTAATCGGGAAATGATTTGCACACTCACACTTTTTATTGAGATACTACATTGTATGCATTACTTACTTGTATATAGTAATTAATTTAAAACTTCCTCAATTGAGGGTAATAGAGTAAACTCGAATTAAATTTTCTATTTATTTTTGAAAGTGGACAATTAATTTGAGATAATTCGAAATAAAATTATGGACAAAAATATAGAACGGATGGAATAATAAAATAGTGTGGTTGTGCATTCAGAATAACAACATATAAAATGAGGTAATAGAATTGGGGTTTGGTTTGTTAACAACTTACAAGATCAACAAGAGCAGCAGCTTTCTGATAAGGAGTTCCGTAAGCGATCGCATCGGAACGACGAGGAAATGATTTTTTAATTATTCTACTACTAGTTCCTTCTCCGCCTTCTAACAAAGCAGCATGCACACCACCAGCCATCTTCTCAATCAATCAACAACTAGCTAACTGTCTTCTTTCTTTCTTATATACGGAGTATACATATAAATCCATTCCATGTAAACACATTTCTGTTTTATATTGTCAAATGAGTGTTTGGAACGTGGCCTTCTTTTTTTGTTTCTTTTGGCACAGTACAATCAATCAATTACTCCACTAATGAATGATAATTGATGCATGGACCTACACAATTAGACCATATTACAGGCCTAAAAGTCTTGTGCTACATAGATCTTCGTTCACTTTTGTGCTTACATGATTAAGTTGCATGGAAATATGTTTGCATGCAAGTGCTAGATGAAAACTTGTTACCGAGTCGGTAACGGACTTTCTCCATCTTAAAATAAGTGTCCAGTTTGATTTTTCAGGGTCAAACTGGTTCAACTTTGACCTTAACTATCTTTGTGAGTGTTATATAATATTTGATGCAAAATATATAAATGGATTGAGTTTTTAGTTTATTTTTCTATAGTATAATTTTTCATCGAGTATTATAAACACAAAAATAAAATTTAATGTAAAAGTTGAACCGATTTGACTCTTAAAAGTCAAACTGGACACTTATTTTCGGACGAGAGAGTAATATATATTGTATCATTTATAAACTTGAGATGCGATAACTTTAGTTAATAAGTATTGATTTGACTCGTGCGACATCATTTAGTTTTTTTTATTATATACTAGTATAAGGTTTTGCGTGGTAATTAAAATCACAAAAAAGAAATAAAGAATTCCCGGGAGTTTCGAACGAAGAGCCGAAAAATTAATAAACAAATATTAAAATATAATTTTGTAATTAAAAAATTGTTTTTTTTTGGCAATGAAAGCGACCAATACATTACTAGAGATGAGATCAATATAGATCTCATATTTGTCATAGAACCAATGGACCAATCATAGCCACCCATTTTTATTTTCCATCTTTTTTTTAAAAACAACATATCTTGCAAACGGTAAATCTTCAAGCTACAAAAAAATACCATCGCGACGAGAATTAAATGATCTTTCTATAGATATGCATTGTTATATACTTTCGACGAACTTTTTTTTTTTAATTTCCGCCCAGAAAAAATCATATATGATTCGATTTTTACGAATCATATATGATTCGTAAAAATCATATATGATTCGTAAGAATCATATATGATTCGTTAAAATCGAATCATATATGATTTTTATGAATCATATATGATTCTTTCTGGGTGGAAATTAAAAAAAAAAAATCGTCGAAAGTATATAACAATGCATGTCTATAGAAAGATAATTTAATTCTCGTCGCAATGGTATTTTTTTTGTAGCTTGACGATTTACGGTTTGCGAGATATTTAAGTTTTAAAAAAAAGGTGGAAGTTTATTTTTTTTATTTTGATAAAAAAAATGAGTGGCTAAGATTGCTTGATGGGTTCTATGGTAAAAGTTGGATCTATAAAGAACTTTTGCCTACATTACTATTAGTTAAAAAAAAAAAAAAAAAAAAAAAAAAAAAAAAAAAAAAAAAAAAAAAGCAACTTACAAAACACACCCTCAACTTCTTAATATTTACGGCTTTTTTATATAACAAACTTTATTTTCCAAATATCTGACAGATATCCTTTCTTGAATAAAAAAAATACTGGCAAAAAGACCTCTCGATAACGAACATAACAAGTCCAATATTGATATGTTTTTTTATGCAAGTACGGTTTTATAAAAAACAAGCCCAATATATATATATATATATATATATATATATATAATATATATATATATATATATATATATATATATATATATATATATATATATATATATATATATATATTAGTTGTCGAAGCCCGCCCGATGGGCGGCCATGCTTTGTAATTTTTTATTTTGTAATTTTCATGCTCTTTATTATAATTATTAATTACCGAGACACATAAAAAACGAATCTTGGATTATTTAGCGATTATCAATTGTCGATGTTTTTTATTTTTTGTTTTGTTGTGTTTTACATTGTCAGTATTAGTGTATTTTTAGTACTTTTTATTTGTCAGAGTCAATTGGTAGTCTTATAATTTTGGATGATATGTCAATAATCAACAATTAAATATGAGGATACAAATAATTAACATATCATAATAGGGGAATTTTTTTGTTTTTATTTTTTCACAAAATATAAATATGTAATGACTATTAAGTAAATAAAATGTGTTTTGATATTATTGGCTTGGACCTACACAATCTAATATTCTCCTTTTTTCCATACCTCGAGACGTACAAACTCTCCAACTGACTCAAGGAA
>CP139503.1:5010329-5175817 GCA_021014915.2 Artemisia tridentata subsp. tridentata
ATTTGGGTGTACATTTAAGTGGGGTGTAAACAAATTCTTACTTTAAGTAAAATGCTTAAAGTTAGAAACGAAAAGATAGGCTCTGAGGGGTGTACTAGGGGTATCGTGTACCAAAAATGGTACAACGCAAAGGGTGTGGGAGAATTACTTGACCAATGTAGCCAAAGTAATTATAACAAAAACACAGGTGTAAAACAATGGGTTAATCCTAATGCGTCTTATCATGTAGTCAATCCTAACTACACGAATGTAGTCTCACTAGCGGTCTCGGTATGCATCACAAACGCAAGTTCTAGAATCTATAAACTACCGGTACACTCATAAGCACCAACAATGAATGCTTTTTCCTAAAGATCTAAAGGCGAACCTCACATATTTGGGGTGGAAATTTTTGAGTGGTATGGTTTTTGTGCTAGTCATACAATTCCCTATCCATGAGACGCTTATTAAAATCAAAGTTTCACTCCTATATGTTGTAAAAAATTTTAAATTTGGTGCTAAAATTGCCCTAACCAATATTTCTCTTGGCTTTATTACACATTCACTATTAAACAAAACAAAAATCAAGCAAAGTTGTAGTTTCTAAGGCATCCTAATTTACCCTCCCTACACTTAATCCGAACATTGTCCCCAATGTTCTAGACAAAAGATGTAAAAGTAAAAATAAATGAGAATGGAAGAAACTAATACTCCCCTGATTCGCTCGGTATGGATGATGTGATAATATGGTTAAATCTCCCTCCAAGAGAATGAACATGATAAGCTTCACTCCAGAAATATAATCATCCTCTTGATGTGTTGCACGTACATCTTCTTATCCAATAATACCTGTAACCAACAAACACAAAAACCAAAGCATCAAACCGAACAAAGAAAAACCACAACTAGATGTATTTCCAGACTTAGAAATAAAAACAAAACAAAGCAATAAAAGGATAGGATACTTGCGCGATGACTTACAAATAGGGACTCATAAAACATGTCCACAAGTATTGACACATAAACAAGATAGAATACATGCTAATCATGAATTGTGAATTTTTCATGTTCGAATTTTGTTCTTTTTAACAAAATATAAACTTTCCTACACTTAATTTTTTTTGTAAAATACCTTTATATGCAATTAAGACGAGGTTAAAAACAAAATAAAGCATTTTCACAATTATTCGAAACATGAAAATTTAACAATTATGATTAAGCATATATGACACAAACAAACAAATAAAATAAAAACATCAAACAATTAAACAAATAAAGCTTGGGTTCCTCCCAAGAAGCGCTTGTTTTTGTTCGAGTCACGAGCCTGACTCTACCCTTATTTAACAAAAATAGGGGAGGTTTTCCCTACACTTAGGATTAAGTGCGGGTGAAAGTAGCGATACACACCCTTAGGGTGGAAATATGCCACGTGAGGTGAAGGGGGTGAGTGAATGGCTTCCTTCATCCTAAAACTACCCGGATAATATTGGTTTATGGGTGGGTCGGTTCCTCTTTTGTATCCTAGATGTAAATCTAAGGATGAAAAGTTGTGTAAAGGTTGAGGTTCCGGCTCATCAACACTAGGAAATTCCCTAGAACTAAGAGTAAGGTCATCACTAAAAGTGTTCAAACCTATATCCTCTAGTTGTGCTTGGTCCAAGGGTTCTACCTCCATCGGGATTCCTAAAGTCTCTTCTACTTCTTCCGGGTAAGTCACGGGCGGTGTGGGTGCCTCAAATGATGGTGGGACTTGTGGGGTATTTAGTGGGCTAATGTTACTTACCTCATCATTCCTTGTGTCAAGATCACCTATATCCTCATCATGTGTTTTAGTAGAATCTAACCCTAACATTTTCCCAAGTATCTCAAGTGCTTCTCTAGGCATCTCAACTTCTATATCCGAATCATAAGGATCATCCTCAATATTCTGACTGCTATATTCAAATTGCCCAAAAGATTCATCATGTGTTTCTTGAGATTCATCGTCATCGATCATAAAACCTAGGTCTTTTTGATCAATGTGATCATGCTCGGCTAGATCCTCCATCACATCAAGATCACCTAAGTGTTCACCCTGTATTATGGTAGTGCCTAACCATGACATGCAGCTAGGTGGCTCAACTCTAACCGTCTCAGAATCTTGGTTTGACTCTAAGTCCATGTTCTTAGAAACTAGGTCTTTTTGCTCATACAAATCCACTAATTTGTTCCACTTATGGGTCATGGTTAGGAAGCTTTCCTCAAAATTCATCCAAAGGGTCTTACTAAAAGGAATTGATCCTGATAATGATCGTCTAATAGAAATCACACATGCATAGAATTCATTAAACCCATCTAACTTTACCCCCAACTCCTCTTGGAAATCACTAAGAGCACACAAAAATTCATTGGAATGATAGGAAGCAAATCTATTAGTGAAATATAGTTGTTCCTCTATTGTCAATGATCTAAATGGAGTTTCATCCGCCATAGTGACAAATGAAAATGGTTTTACAAACAAAGGGCACAAAGAAAAAGATAGACTACAAGAAAGCTAATAAAAAGAAAATAAAAATCTCACTAAGATAGGAATCTAATGAGTAGACCTAATAAAAAGAAATTTCAACCTAAGCAATAACTACTCCCCGGGCTGCGGCGCCAAAAACTTGATGCGTGGTTTTGCGACCTTACAACAGGTTTTACCTCTCGAGGGATCTCAAGAGGCTTGCAATCCCCACCAGGCAGTGTACCTGACCGATGTAGTATAGTGAAGTGGCAAGTACCGGGGGATTGATCGTTCAACTCAAAGAATAGTGTTCGTTAGGATTGAAATTTATCTACTAGGTCTAGAGGTGAGGGATGATTCTTTTTGTATTTTTATATTTTATGAAAAGCAAGTAAAATATCTGGTTTGAAGGAGTGGGCGGAATTAGTTGCTAATCAACTACCCCAAAAGCTACTAATTAAACTAATGTGCAGGAAAGTAAACTAGGGTTCTACAAGGGAAGTGAAGCATGTCTACCTATGATATGTTACTCCTTGCTAGCTATCCAATTCTACCTATTGAATTGTCACACCTTGTTTTAATTGACGGGTTGTATTCCTTAATACCATTCGTGGGGTGGCGTACGTACTTCCCCAACTCTATGAGCTCCTACTTCACTCCTATGTCGAGCCGGCTAAGAAGCTCCTAACATGGGATCACTAGAATTCACTCATGCATTAAATACAACCAAATAAACCTAGTACGCATTGGTTCATGTTTCTTAAGACGTTCAAGCAAGTTACCGTATAGGAGGTTAGCCAGTTTTCTTAAGCCTAACATCGATATCACCCAATCAAACAAGAGACAATAGGAAACAAGAATTATAAGCTAAACCAATAAGATCTATTGAAGTGTCACACCTTTATTGATGATGATAGACACATACATCAACAAGGAATCAATAAGATCTAATTAATTATATACAAGTTTCACACAATCATAAGTAGACACAAGGTGAATTAGCAAAGCATGATCAATGAAGGGCAAACAACCATAATAATGAAAGACATAATTAAGTTAGAATCAACAAACCAATATTTGATGTTTATGAAGTGATTGAAACCCTCTAAGTTGCTGGAAAAACACCTACCTAAACCCTAGAATCGGACTTAGGGTTTAGGGCTTACAAATAATGAAGTTATAAGGTTATATTTATAGGTAACTTTCTGTCGGCCCGATCTGACGGCGTCAGCCCATACACTTGACGGCGTCAAATCCCCTTTTTCACCAAATTGTAGATTTCTTCGTCCCGAATCCGTGGCCTTTTGAATCACCTAAATCCGAGTTCGTATGAGGATTTTATGGCCAAAACAGTAACAGCTACTCCGCGCGCGAGTTGTGATTGTCTTGATTAACTTGTGGCAGTTTCACTAAGGTTCCTTCTCGTGTAAGAATACTTTGACGCCGTCACTCTATATCATCTGACGTCGTCAGGTCTATGATCCTGACGCCGTCATCTTCAAAAATCCTCTGGCCCGTGTCTCTTTAACTTAATACTTGGCGGCCTACATCCATTAACACGTGACGCCGTCACCCTTTAATTCCACAAAACCTTCTGGCGCGTCACGTGTAAATTCATATTCATCCTTTTGCCAGTACGTGACGCCGTCACCTACAAAGCGTGACGCCGTCAAGCTCTGTTTCCAGCTTGATTTTGGAGACTTTGCCTTTTTCTTCACTTTTCGCTCCAAAAACGTCCAAAATGCTTCCTTTTCCAGATTTCTTCTCCAAAGTACCTAAAATGACAAAAGGAACGATTTAGGGCAATATTTGATTAAATAATCACGAATTAAGGCTTAAATGACCCCCTAAAAGCGGTACACTTTTCGTCTCATCAACAAGTGTCTATAATTGGAAAGTATTTATCTCAAGAGATTCTAGAGATAATCCGGGTTACTACCAAGATATCAAGACTTGTAGCTCCCACTGAATTTAAGATCACTACATGAACTCATTATTCAGTAATTACAATACTATGCTCCCACTGGATTTGACAACATTGTAAGTGTTGTATAACCAGTAAAAGCACATGGCGTGCTGTTTACTTTCCTACACCTTTGAGTAATTCCTTACGTAATACATACTAAGGTACTTAAAGAATGTATTCTACTTTGTCAATGATGGAATATCCATCAATGCAATTAACTTGAAAGAATTGGGTATACAATTTCTTCCTCAATAAGGTCTACCTTCCCCATCATGGTATGTAGCACTTTTAAGTGGTTAAAGCACAACAACTAGATCAAACATTCTAGTTTGCTTTTTACCCATTATGCAGTAATTAGTCTAGCTTCTAATTTCAATAACTCCTAACCATGCAATTTCTTAAAAATTCGCCATGAGTTATTTCTTAGAATTTAGACAATTCTAATTTTCCTATTATACCTTTCTCATTCATGAAAAAGAATAGGATTAAGTCTTACTCTTCACACGGAAAGTAGACTCGGTTTATTCTTTTCAGTAAAAATTGACTCTATCCAAAAACCCCTACGGGTGTAGATCAATTTACTACTAAAAGAATGTCCCACGTTTACGGTTTTAACGTTGCATTAATACATTAAAAGAATTTTCAAAATTCAATTTTAGTATTTTCGATAATAACTTTTCAAGAAAATTAAACACCCACGATAAATAAAATTTAACCATTTAATTTTCATTGAAAATTAGGATCCAAATTGACGTCGTTTCATTACATCAGCTTTGGCTGCTAGCAATGAAAGTACTCAATAAGGTACGGGTCTATCTCAATTGCCAATATCCAATTGCAATTCCTAGAATCATGGGACTTACATATTATGCCAACCTCGGTTGCAAATGTAAGCATGTTTCATCCCCAAATCTTTATGCCTTGACGCCGTTCCATTACATCAGCTTTGGCTGCTAGTAATGAAAGTGCTCAATTAAGTTAACCAACTTAGAAAACTGTAAATTGACGTCGTTTCATCACATCAGCTTTGGCTGCTAGCAATGAAAGTACTCAATTTACCCTTAGACAACCACCCTTTGAACATCACATTCAGCTTTGGCTGCTAGTGATGTAGGATGAAACCTTAGGTGTTTCCTTTACAGTTGGATGGCATATTACTTAAATTTTAAGGGTATAATTTTGATGTGTGTAATCAAAAGATGTCATGCATTCATCTTTGTATCATATGTTTTCTACAAAAAATATTTACCAATTCGCAGCTTAAAATCAACAAAATTTTAATTGATGGTGTAAAACCCTAAAATCTAAAATGAGCAAAAAGACTAAAATGCCCCTGCTAGTTTAAAATTTAATTAAAAGCTTATAATGTATCAAATAAATTCCAAACTTCTGGCAATGCACATGTTATGATCCCAAATAATTTCGACAATATCATTTAACATTTATACAAGTAGTAAAATGACTAAAATGCCCCTAGTAGTGCCGAATGGGATAATATCTAAGTTTATTATAATATAAAGTGTATTAAAATATGTAATCATGGAAATAATCAATCAAGTTATTTTGCTAACCAAAATTTCTGAAAATCCTGGTCAAACTCCCCTCCTATGACTCGGCACCCACTCTTAAAAACCAATCCACATTTTATTCTCTCAAACCCTAGTTGCCGAGTGGAAAGAAAAACACAAAGAAATCACCATAGCCTCCATTCGACCCATAAAAATTACCAAGGCATTTTTCTGAGTTCAAACACAATTCAAGGAGTCCTAGAAAAATCGTGTGGAGTCCATTTGATGCCCGATTCATTTTTGGTGGAATTATTTCTATCGCTAGCTAACTTTAAAGGTATAATTCGTATCTATTAAATCAAGCTTTGTAAAATTCGATTCTTATTTTTCCTGGAGTCCTTATGTCATGTATGATATGCGAAAAATATGTACAAGGTGATTTGATCCCAGTTGGAGTCGTGGAGAATTCTTCTTTTGTCGAGTATCCATCCGAGAAGAAATAATTCGTGTGGTCTTGTTCGATCGTCCTAAAAATCTTCTGGTATTTTTCCTGGCTTCCATTGATCGTATATAATCTAAGAAAAATAATAAAAATGATCCATGCAATGTAAATAATTCGTATGAAAATTCATGTATTATTAAACCCTAAAATCGAAATAACTTAAGATATTGTGTATGCGATTTTTCCAGGTTTATTAAATAATTTTCGTGGGTTCTATGACCTTAATATAACACTAGAAAAATACTCATTTGATTTGTTGAGGCTAAAAACTATTATTGGTGAATTATGTATTAATCGGCTAGAAAGAAAAATGAGAACAAAAATACTTAGCGTCGAACTAGGGTTTCAAAAAGGGTTAGATCTGATTTAAAATGAATATTAATGATGTTGAAATGATTGCATGATGATGGGATTCGATTAGGGTTTCATTTGGTTAAAAATTGTGTATACCGATTTGAAATTAAATATGATAGGGTGTGTTTTGTCAATTATAAAACTCATGGACCATTTTTGTCGTGTTCTATAAATCATGGGTGACTTGTAAAAATTATAAAATGAAGGGCCTATATGTAGATTTTGTGAGAAAATGAATTAAGTTGGAATGGTTATATCGAATTGAAAAATTATAAAAAACAAGGACTAAATATGTAATTTCTGAAAAGTTAAGGTCGAATTGTGTTATAAATGATATTCAGGGACTAATGTGAAAGTTTGGGAATTTATTGGGCAAATATGTAATTATTATTAATTAATGATTTAAATGTAAATGTTAAGGACCTAATATGTAACTTTATTAAAATAGAGGGACCAAACTTGTAATTTCTAGAAACTTGGGGCTGTTTTGAATAAATAAATATATTCAGGGAATTATGTGTCATTTTGATAATTAAAGGGCTTGACATGTAACTATTGGTAATTAAATGTTGAAATTGTAAGTTTAAGGACTGAATATGTAATTTTGATAACTAGAGGGACTAAAGGTGTAAATCATGAATAATTATGGATACTTTCTCACAACATGATAAAATAAGTGTTCATGGAGAAATTTTGATAAAATAAGGGGCTAATGTGCAACTATGAATAATTGAAGGGTTAAAGTGTAACTTTTGTAACTAAGGGGTGTAAAATGTAAATTATGAAAACCTTAAGGACCAAAAGTGTAAATATGATAAAAATACTTTATTTCCAGCAAGTGTTAACCAAATTAAGCTATGTAATAAATATTGCTAAAAGTGGAAACTTTCTAATTATGGAAACTTTCTAAAAGTGGAAACTTACTAAAAAGGGAAAGTTACTCAAAATGGAAAGATGGTTAATTAAGAATGATTTGTAATCCCCTTCTACTCCTTTAGGTGTGAAGAAGGAGAGACTTTGAGCTTTCCCTCATTTCTGTGCTTGTTTCCGTATTTGTTTTCGTCATAAGGTACGGATACTCTACCCTTTTAAGAAAGGGTGTCTTATCACCTATGCTTCGATGTTGAGTTATGAACCTTTGCTATGACCCTTTTGCTATGAACCTTTTGATATGAACCTTTTCATATGACTTTGAGATTCACTTTTGACATGACCTTGAGATATGCTTTGATATGACTTTGAGATGAACCCGTTTGCATGACCTTGAGACTTGACTCTTAGTTTGATACCCGAGCCACCTTTTTGTTTCCTAGCCAGGAAGGTAACCTGGCCATGTCTGTGATGCACCACTGGCATGACTCCTGTGTGGGGGAGTGATTTCTCACGCCGTCCCCTTTTATATTATGATATGGCCATTATGATTTTGAGTATTATGATTTTGAGATGACTTTGAGTGGGGGCGTATGGATTGCAATCCTAGATTTGTTATGTTTAGTGGATTTAATTATGACTTTGAGTATGACTTTGAGGTGACTGGTGCATGTGTGCTATACACGCCTTTCACATTTATGGGAGCTGATCACTCCACCCCTTTTTGATACATGAGGACACCCCTCATATTATCTCGTTGCCTGAGAGGTATCCCCTCTGATTGTGAGATCTTGACTTTGAGTATTATGATGTTGAGATATGACTTTGAGTATGGGCTCGTGGTGGATGACTATCCTATCCTTCCTTTCTATTTTCTCTTTGTTTATACCTTATGATATTTCCCAGTGCTTCATTATGTTTCTGTTTCATTATCTTTGTTGTATTATGTATCTGTTCACTGGGCTTTGTAAGCTCAGCCGCACGTTTTCTTTTCCGTGTGCGGCAGGTATCTAGCTGGGAGATGGATTTATGCTTGGGATGAGAGTTAGAGGAGCTTTTGCCTTAGATGATGTCCTACCCTAGTTTTACCATTTTATTTCAGCATTTTGATTTTGGATCTATTTCGTTATGTATTTCCTTGGGAATATTTCTCCCTTTCATTTGAGACTTATGTATTGAATTCCAGTCGTGTTGACTTGGTTTATTTCATGATTATGTTTATTGGCTTCCGCTGTGAATATGTATGTATGCTTTGATTTGTCACCATAATGTGATGCTTCTACCCTTGCCGGGTTGGGGTGTTACAATTATGGTATCAGAGCCCAGGCTGCGACCTGTCGTATATAAGCTGTGGCCTGTGAAACATGTGGACCATAGGATTTGACCCTTAAGTTTTGAGTTTTGACTGGTGAGGTTTTGGGTAGGCATAGGTTTCTGTTTCGTCTTCCATTTCGTGCTTATTTTCCCCTTATGTTTGCTAACTCTTTTCATGATCATTCAGATGGTGAACACTCGCTTTACTCAGTACACTAATGGGGATGATGGCCCCAATTTTGAAGAGATGATAGCCGCTGCTGTGGCTGCTGCTCTTCCGCGAGTGGTGACTGAGGTCACCAATAATATCAGGAATGGGGCTGGTCCTTCTGGAGGTGTTGGTGGTGCTCCACCCACTGCTCCACCCGCTGCTCCTCCAGCTGGTATCCATGTGTGGATCGAGAAGTTCAACAAACTTAAGCCTCTCTCTTTCAGGTCCGCTGCTTCTCCTCATGAAGCGGAGGACTGGATTACGCATGTCGAGAAGTTGTTTCGTGTTCTGGGATGTGCTGACGAGTTTAAAACTCGTTTGGCCACATTCAAGCTAGAGGGTGATGCTCAGAATTGGTGGACTGCTCTTATTCAGGCCAAAGGGGATGATTTTGCTGAGACTTGTTCGTGGGCAGATTTTATTGAGGCGTTTTATAAGCAGTACATTCCTATGGCAGAGCAGCTGAGGTATGAGAGGGAATACGGGTCTATTCGTCAGGGTGACCATGAGTCTTCTGGAGATTTCATGCAGCGTTTCTTACGTCTGGCTAGTTTCGTGGGGCCAGAGGTTACTGGGGATTCGGTTCGTCAGGCTCGTCACTTCAAGTGGGCTCTTAAGAAATGGGTGTTAGACCGGATCGTTAACACTCCATTTGATGATGTGGCTAGTGTTCAGGATGCCGCGCGTAACATCGAGTTGTTGCATGCGGACAGGGTGTCTAATAAGCGTGATAGGGATGGTAACCGGGTAGATTCTCGAGGTCGGCAGGACCAAAGGCAGGATTTTCGGGGTCATGGTCGTCAGGACCAGAGACAGGATTTTCGGGGTCGTCAGGACCATGGACGTGATCAGCAGGGTCGCCAGGACCGAGGTGGTGATTATAGGCGACAGGATTCTAGGAACCAGGGTCGTCAGGATTATGGTCGGTATGGTGGTGACCGTCAGGGTCAGGGTGGTAATAACAGGCGCAGGGATTCTCAGCAGTATCAGCAGTCGGGATCGTCAGGTCAGAAGAAGGCTGACGAGATTCTTCCTCCTCCTCCTACATGTGCTTCATGTGGGAAGTCTCATCCAGGTCCGTGTTACAAAGCTTCTGGTGCTTGTTTCTGGTGTGGATCTAATCAGCACAAAGTCAAGGACTGCCCTAGGAAGAATGCGGGTGAACCTAAAGTTGATTCTAGGACAGCTCCTACTTCGGGACGGGTTTATTCTTTGACTCGTGACCAGGCAGCTAGCACCTCAGGTACTATTACGGGTTTTCTGCATATTGGAGATCGTACTGTTTTTGTTTTATTTGACACCGGTGCGACACATTCTATCATATCCACTTCACTTGCAAATAAAATGAACATTAAACCCACAAAATTAATGAATCGTATATCTATTGCTACCCCGATGAAAACTCATGTGATTATTGATGTTGAGTATGTTAAGTGCCCTCTCCGTTTCGATGATCGTGTTCGTTCTGCGAACCTTCTTCCCATTGACATGGTTGATTTTGATGTTATTCTGGGCATGGACTGGTTAGCTGCTCATAAGGCGACCATTGATTGTTATGCTCGTAAGGTGATCTTTGGTGATCTTCACCATCCTGATTATGTTTATTCTGGTTCCCAACCTCTGAAATCTGTAAAGATTATTTCGGCTATGAAAGCCCGGACTTTGATCTCGCATGGCTGTCTTGGTTTTCTTGCTTCCATTAAAGATACCTCTGTTGATGTTCCTAGCATTGATAGTATTCGTATTGTGCGCGATTTCGCCGATGTATTTCCGGATGAACTTCCTGGCATTCCTCCTGTCAGGGAAGTCGAATTTAGCATTGATCTGGTTCCGGGTGCTGAACCCATATCTAAAGCTCCTTACCGCATGGCACCGATTGAGCTAAAGGAATTAAAGGAGCAATTGCAAGAACTGTTGGAAAACGGTTTCATTCGTCCGAGCGTATCTCCTTGGGGTGCTCCCGTGTTGTTTGTTAAGAAGAAAGACGGGAGCATGCGTCTTTGTATCGATTATCGGGAGCTAAACCGTATTACAATTCGTAACCGCTATCCTCTTCCTCGCATAGATGATTTATTCGACCAGTTGCAAGGAGCGAGGCATTTCTCTAAAATTGATCTGAGGTCTGGATATCACCAGCTTAGGGTGAGGGAGCAGGATGTTCCCAAAACGGCCTTTCGCACTCGGTACGGTCACTATGAATTCTTGGTTATGCCTTTTGGTCTGACCAATGCTCCTGCTGTGTTTATGGACCTAATGAACCGGGTATTCCATGAATTTCTCGATAAGTTCGTCATTGTCTTCATAGATGATATCCTTGTGTACTCTAAAACCGAGGCGGAGCATGAGCAACATCTTAGTATAGTTCTGGAGATTCTTCGACAGCAGAAATTGTATGCAAAGTTTTCGAAGTGCGAGTTTTGGTTGGATCGAGTGGCTTTCTTGGGTCACATAGTTTCTGCAGACGGCATCACGATGGATCCGGCAAAGGTTGAGGCTATCACAAAATGGCCAAGACCTACGAATGTGACGGAAGTGAGGAGTTTCCTGGGTCTTGCTGGGTATTATAGGAGATTTGTTGAGGGCTTTTCGCGTCTTGCATTGCCTTTAACACAGTTGATGAGGAAAGGAGAGAAGTTTTTTTGGACTGATGAGCGAGAGAGTAGTTTTGAGGAGTTGAAGAAGCGTTTAGTGTCGGCACCTATCTTAACTCTTCCATCAGGTTCCGGCGGTTTTCAGATTTATAGCGATGCATCGAAGAAAGGTTTAGGATGTGTTTTGATGCAACATGGTAAGGTGATCGCCTATGCTTCGAGGCAGCTGAAGCCTTATGAGGTGAACTATCCGACGCATGATCTAGAGTTAGCAGCTGTGGTTTTCGCGCTAAAGATTTGGCGCCATTATCTGTATGGGGAGACTTGTGACATTTTCACTGATCATAAGAGTCTTAAATACATCTTCACCCAGAAAGAGTTGAATATGAGGCAGAGGCGTTGGTTGGAGCTTCTGAAAGATTATGATGCCAACATTCAGTACCATCCCGGAAAGGCGAATGTGGTCGCTGATGCTCTGAGTAGGAAATCCGGTATGATTGCGAGTTTAGAGTTTGAGCCTCGTGTTTTGCATGATTTAGAGCTTCTGGATGTGGAGTTTTGTGTTCGTGGTCATGGCGGTTATTGGGCCAGCCTTACGGTGGAGTCCAATCTTATTTTACGAATTAAGGAAGCTCAGAAAGAGGATGGTGAGCTGTGGGCTATAGTTCAAAATGTTGAGGACGGTAAGCAATCAGAGTTTAGAGTTGATGATTCCGGTGTAGTATGGTTTGAGGATCGTCTCTGTGTTCCCAACGATCCTGAGCTTAAGGAGGCTGTTCTATCAGAGGCTCATAGTTCCCCTTTCACTATACATCCTGGTTCTACCAAGATGTACCGGGACCTTAAGCAACATTTCTGGTGGAATGGCATGAAACAGGATGTGGCTTCGTTTGTGTCTAAGTGTTTGACTTGCCAGCAGGTCAAGATTGAACACCAGAGAGCTAGTGGGTTGCTTCAGCCATTGGAGATTCCGAAGTGGAAATGGGAGGAAATTTCCATGGATTTTGTGACTGGTTTACCTCTTACTCGTAGGAAGCATGATGCGATTTGGGTGGTCGTTGATCGGCTAACCAAGTCTGCTCACTTCCTCCCTATTCGTGTGGACTACAGTGTTAGTAAATTGGCGGACATATTTCAGCAGGAAATCGTTAGGCTTCATGGCATGCCTACGGCTATTATATCAGATAGGGATCCTCGATTTACGTCACGCTTCTGGAAGGGTTTGCATAAGGCATGGGATACGCGCCTTAAGTTCAGCACGGCTTTTCACCCTCAGACGGATGGTCAGTCGGAGAGGACCATTCAGACTTTAGAGGACATGTTGAGGGCATGTGCCTTAGAGTGGACTGGCAGCTGGGACGATTATTTGTGTTTGGTAGAGTTTGCTTATAATAACAGTTGGCATGCGAGTATTCGTATGGCTCCCTTTGAGATGTTATATGGTCGGAAATGTAGGGCTCCGGTTTGTTGGAACGAGGTAGGTGAACGCGTTATTGAGGGACCGGAGTTAGTTCAGATCGCTACTGAGAAAGTGGATGTTGCTAGGGAGAAGTTAAAGGAAGCTAGGGCTCGTCAAAAGAGTTACGCTGACAAGCATAGGCGTGACTTGGAGTTTAGCGTTGGTGATCGGGTGTTTCTTAAGGTTTCGCCGTTTCGAGGAGTTAAACGTTTTGGAATTAAGGGCAAGCTCAGTCCTCGATTCATTGGACCGTTTGAGATTTTGGATCGTATTGGAGAAGTTTCGTATCGTTTGGCTCTTCCTCCGCAGTTATCACATGTTCACGACGTCTTTCATGTATCTCTTCTGAGGGGATACAATTATCATCCTCTGCATGTGGTGTCTTACCCTCTTGATCAGATTCAGCCCGATATGTCTCTTCCGGAGGAGCCGGAAGCTGTCCTTGATCGCCAAGAGCGAGTTATGAGACGTAAAGTCATTCCTTTTGTTAAGATTCTTTGGCGGAATCACCCAGAACGGGAAGCTACCTGGGAGACCGAGGAGTCTATTCGAGCTAGTTATCCTCATTTTGTTTTCTGAATTCTGGTATGTCTCGATCTTATTTCCGATTTGTTTTCATTCTGATTCTTTGCAAATTTCGGGGACGAAATTTTTCTTTTTAGAGGGGAAGAAGTTGTAAAACCCTAAAATCTAAAATGAGCAAAAAGACTAAAATGCCCCTGCTAGTTTAAAATTTAATTAAAAGCTTATAATGTATCAAATAAATTCCAAACTTCTGGCAATGCACATGTTATGATCCCAAATAATTTCGACAATATCATTTAACATTTATACAAGTAGTAAAATGACTAAAATGCCCCTAGTAGTGCCGAATGGGATAATATCTAAGTTTATTATAATATAAAGTGTATTAAAATATGTAATCATGGAAATAATCAATCAAGTTATTTTGCTAACCAAAATTTCCGAAAATCCTGGTCAAACTCCCCTCCTATGACTCGGCACCCACTCTTAAAAACCAATCCACATTTTATTCTCTCAAACCCTAGTTGCCGAGTGGAAAGAAAAACACAAAGAAATCACCATAGCCTCCATTCGACCCATAAAAATTACCAAGGCATTTTTTTGAGTTCAAACACAATTCAAGGAGTCCTAGAAAAATCGTGTGGAGTCCATTTGATGCCCGATTCATTTTTGGTGGAATTATTTCTATCGCTAGCTAACTTTAAAGGTATAATTCGTATCTATTAAATCAAGCTTTGTAAAATTCGATTCTTATTTTTCCTGGAGTCCTTATGTCATGTATGATATGCGAAAAATATGTACAAGGTGATTTGATCCCAGTTGGAGTCGTGGAGAATTCTTCTTTTGTCGAGTATCCATCCGAGAAGAAATAATTCGTGTGGTCTTGTTCGATCGTCCTAAAAATCTTCTGGTATTTTTCCTGGCTTCCATTGATCGTATATAATCTAAGAAAAATAATAAAAATGATCCATGCAATGTAAATAATTCGTATGAAAATTCATGTATTATTAAACCCTAAAATCGAAATAACTTAAGATATTGTGTATGCGATTTTTCCAGGTTTATTAAATAATTTTCGTGGGTTCTATGACCTTAATATAACACTAGAAAAATACTCATTTGATTTGTTGAGGCTAAAAACTATTATTGGTGAATTATGTATTAATCGGCTAGAAAGAAAAATGAGAACAAAAATACTTAGCGTCGAACTAGGGTTTCAAAAAGGGTTAGATCTGATTTAAAATGAATATTAATGATGTTGAAATGATTGCATGATGATGGGATTCGATTAGGGTTTCATTTGGTTAAAAATTGTGTATACCGATTTGAAATTAAATATGATAGGGTGTGTTTTGTCAATTATAAAACTCATGGACCATTTTTGTCGTGTTCTATAAATCATGGGTGACTTGTAAAAATTATAAAATGAAGGGCCTATATGTAGATTTTGTGAGAAAATGAATTAAGTTGGAATGGTTATATCGAATTGAAAAATTAATAAAAACAAGGACTAAATATGTAATTTCTGAAAAGTTAAGGTCGAATTGTGTTATAAATGATATTCAGGGACTAATGTGAAAGTTTGGGAATTTATTGGGCAAATATGTAATTATTATTAATTAATGATTTAAATGTAAATGTTAAGGACCTAATATGTAACTTTATTAAAATAAAGGGACCAAACTTGTAATTTCTAGAAACTTGGGGCTGTTTTGAATAAATAAATATATTCAGGGAATTATGTGTCATTTTGATAATTAAAGGGCTTGACATGTAACTATTGGTAATTAAATGTTGAAATTGTAAGTTTAAGGACTGAATATGTAATTTTGATAACTAGAGGGACTAAAGGTGTAAATCATGAATAATTATGGATACTTTCTCACAACATGATAAAATAAGTGTTCATGGAGAAATTTTGATAAAATAAGGGGCTAATGTGCAACTATGAATAATTGAAGGGTTAAAGTGTAACTTTTGTAACTAAGGGGTGTAAAATGTAAATTATGAAAACCTTAAGGACCAAAAGTGTAAATATGATAAAAATACTTTATTTCCAGCAAGTGTTAACCAAATTAAGCTATGTAATAAATATTGCTAAAAGTGGAAACTTTCTAATTATGGAAACTTTCTAAAAGTGGAAACTTACTAAAAAGGGAAAGTTACTCAAAATGGAAAGATGGTTAATTAAGAATGATTTGTAATCCCCTTCTACTCCTTTAGGTGTGAAGAAGGAGAGACTTTGAGCTTTCCCTCATTTCTGTGCTTGTTTCCGTATTTGTTTTCGTCATAAGGTACGGATACTCTACCCTTTTAAGAAAGGGTGTCTTATCACCTATGCTTCGATGTTGAGTTATGAACCTTTGCTATGACCCTTTTGCTATGAACCTTTTGATATGAACCTTTTCATATGACTTTGAGATTCACTTTTGACATGACCTTGAGATATGCTTTGATATGACTTTGAGATGAACCCGTTTGCATGACCTTGAGACTTGACTCTTAGTTTGATACCCGAGCCACCTTTTTGTTTCCTAGCCAGGAAGGTAACCTGGCCATGTCTGTGATGCACCACTGGCATGACTCCTGTGTGGGGGAGTGATTTCTCACGCCGTCCCCTTTTATATTATGATATGGCCATTATGATTTTGAGTATTATGATTTTGAGATGACTTTGAGTGGGGGCGTATGGATTGCAATCCTAGATTTGTTATGTTTAGTGGATTTAATTATGACTTTGAGTATGACTTTGAGGTGACTGGTGCATGTGTGCTATACACGCCTTTCACATTTATGGGAGCTGATCACTCCACCCCTTTTTGATACATGAGGACACCCCTCATATTATCTCGTTGCCTGAGAGGTATCCCCTCTGATTGTGAGATCTTGACTTTGAGTATTATGATGTTGAGATATGACTTTGAGTATGGGCTCGTGGTGGATGACTATCCTATCCTTCCTTTCTATTTTCTCTTTGTTTATACCTTATGATATTTCCCAGTGCTTCATTATGTTTCTGTTTCATTATCTTTGTTGTATTATGTATCTGTTCACTGGGCTTTGTAAGCTCAGCCGCACGTTTTCTTTTCCGTGTGCGGCAGGTATCTAGCTGGGAGATGGATTTATGCTTGGGATGAGAGTTAGAGGAGCTTTTGCCTTAGATGATGTCCTACCCTAGTTTTACCATTTTATTTCAGCATTTTGATTTTGGATCTATTTCGTTATGTATTTCCTTGGGAATATTTCTCCCTTTCATTTGAGACTTATGTATTGAATTCCAGTCGTGTTGACTTGGTTTATTTCATGATTATGTTTATTGGCTTCCGCTGTGAATATGTATGTATGCTTTGATTTGTCACCATAATGTGATGCTTCTACCCTTGCCGGGTTGGGGTGTTACAGATGGTGTTGAGAAACTTACAACATTGCCTTAAGATGCTTCGTACATTATCATGGTGTACTTGGTAAGTCCAATATTGACGTACAGGCGAGCGGTGGGGCAAACGTCCGCCGAAGCTAATTAAAAACGCGCCCCTTTCGGATGACAATTTAATGTAAAGCCTCCTTATACCCACTTTATAGTTTGTCAATATTAGGTCCGCCGCTTCGACCACTTTTGTACAGTCGCATCAATCAATTAAAAACTTTAAGATTTAAAGCTTAAAACATTTATGTAGTAAATTATTAAATTGCTAGTCTCGCCTGGGAGCAAATTACCGAGCGAAGCGAACCACTATCGGCACATAAGACTTGGCAATAAATAATTTTACCACTGATGCGCGTGATGTGTCGTTGCGGTCTAGCCGTATTAATGCCTACTCAAGTTTTAAATTTATATTTAGTCGACTTATCAATAACACACACACTTAACGAGCAGTGTACCCGGTCAGTATGAATATAATGGTAAGTAGAGTGTCGATCACTAAGAGTGGAACGTATTATCTAGTTATTCTAATTAGTATTTTAATATCTTAAGTTAGCTATACAACCTAATCTAATGCAAGGGGTTCAGCCTGAGAGACTGGCACGGTTTGGTTATGATTAAATAGAAAACTAAACTAATGAGCACGAATCAGCGATTAGCACACACGTACACAGATAGATACTCGAGACAATAAGAAGACCTGTCCTGATAATTAAGTAGCTTGTCACTTGTTTTATTGCTAGTTTTATATGAAGTGTATATAATTAAACCTTTCTCGTTGGCTTTAATCTTATCGGCGAGTAAACCCTTAATGATTACTTATGTCTATCCTATTTATTTAGCGTCTCTTAAATAGGCGAGGAAGGGGCATGGCGACCCAAGCAATGCTCAGCTAGACACAGAGGTTATCAATGCACTAATAAAAGTCACCAAAGACATCAACATATAAACTTTAATTAATGGGAAAGCAATTTTAAGGGGTGCGCATGATATTCCGTAGTCACATGACATCAGCCCATCAATCCTGATGAATTAAAGTGTACTAATACAATAAAACAAAACTACTTAATGAATTGAATACATGCAGGACCTTCTTACAGCTCTTGTATCTTCGTTCAGGGTGTGTCTTGTGCTGCTAATACGTCTGAATTCGTCTCTGGTTTGGTACTCGTTCGTATGGTATCTTGTACTGTCCAACCTCTCAAATTCGTCTGACTTTGGGGTATTTATAGTTTCTGTCTGAGGGTTAGATGCGGCGCATAGGATAAGTAGATGCGGCGCATTGACTTAACATCGCGTGGGGTCCAAGATTAATATATTCAGGAATATTCGTACACCGCCTTAAGATGCGGCGTAACTCCATTTCTCTATGCGGCGCATGTCCTTTGCTGTCTTGGATTGTAACTTGTGAAATCTTGATAGTGATACGCCGTATGTAAGAAGTATGTTGCGGCGTATCTGGAGCAGAATGATTTTGATCTTGTACATTTCAGTAGACTCTTAACATCTTGCTTGTTTTGCTCCATAATTAGTCCAAAATCGCCAAGTTTCACATAATACTTGTTTTTACCTGAGAATTACAAAAGTAAACATTAACGTATCAATTCTCATATATAATATAATAAAGCAAGTCAAATAAATAGGATAAATGATGATAATAAAATGTACTTATTTGAGTTCATCAAATATCCCCCCACTTGAACTTTACTTATCCTCAAGTAAACCTTAGAATAAATCTTATGAAAATGTATCCTAAAAGATATTAGGATTTATTTTTATATTTAAGCATGTATTCGTTTTGTCATAATTGCACAACCAAACACTTAACGAATTAGAAATAAAATAAAATATTTCGATAAAAGCAAATCTAATCGTTTAACTGTCCAGTCGTGACGAATATTCTATCATAAGCTTGGCAAGTATACACATCTCCCCCACTAAAGCCAAGGAATAACAAGTCTAAAGCGATAAAAAGGGTTTGTTGGTTAAGGGTTGATCATCCTTTTTAATCTCTATCGATCTCATATTCCAGAAAAGGCGACAAAATCACAAATACATGATCGAATCCACGACCACGATACTTGCAATTGCTCAAATCCTTAACTCGAATAGGCTAAAGATAGGACCAAGTAATCTTTACCAATAATATTATATCAAAAAGGGCGACAAAATCATAAATACATAGCCGAATCCACGACTACAATACTTAAGATTGCTCAAATCCCTAATCTCAATAAATCAAAGGTTTGGATGAAGAATGATATAGGGTATGGATAACATTTGGGATACAAATTGGTGTAAAATGAAAAATAAACAAAACAGATAAATTAAAATCCTAAGTGTGGTTAATTACTTTCCCAACCATCCCATGAATAAGACTCATATCATTGAATAACTCACGCTTTAACACTTGAAACACATGCTTTAGGTAGACACGAATTATACTCAACAAGATCTCAATCAAAGAATAACCTTAGTTGGCGTTCCCATAACGGCCAACTCCCATTCAATCCATAAATATATTATACAACAAATAGTGGTGATATCGACCCCTTAATACAAAACTTTACATAAGTTGGTTAAAACAAACTTCCAACTCTTTCTTTTTCTTTTTCTTTTCTATTTTTTCGATTTTTTTTTTATTTTTTTTATTTTTTTATTTATTTATTTATTTATTTTTGATTATCAACATATATGTGTAAAATTTCACAACTTTTCTATCACTATTTTTCCGGATAATTTTTCCATACTTTCATACTTTTCAGAAATAACTGTAATAGTGAAAGTAGTAAACACACAAAAAATAAACTAAAAGATATACAATATTTACTTTTATACCAATTGCATTGTGCAATTTCCTGATCTAACCAAAGATAATGAATTACGCACGCGAACACAGGTAATGTAAGGAAACACACTTTGCCTAAAGCAATTAACCACGAATTTTAATCTACATGGTAGGCTAAGGTGTAAGGGTGTAACGAAACATTATAACAAAGGTGTAAGAAACGAAAGGAATGGCTCTGAGGGTTTTTCTAGGGGTATCTTACTCTAAAAATGAGAGTAACAAAGGGTTTATAAGGGGGTTAACTAACCAGTGTAGTTAGTTAATATCACATAACATATAGAGGCTATTTGGGTGTAATCCTAGAAATTTATCAATTTAGACAATTCATTCCAATTATATAGATAATACTTATTATGGTGGTCTCGAATAGTATATAAGCCAAGTTCTAAAGTTTACAAGTCACCGGCACACTCATAGATTTGTGAATTTTGATAAGTTCATAATTTTTGGAAATAATGTTATGTGTGCAGCTATGCAATTTAGACTTTAAACAAAAACATGCTAAAAAATTTTAATTTTGATATATTAAGCGCATTTTAAGCATATTTTGAAAAAGTTTAGGACAAGTAAGTGTTCTAATTCTCCAATCCCCCCACTTAAGTTAAACAACGTCCTCGTTGTTTGTGTCAAAGGTTAAAAACTGGAAAATAAAAGAATTAGAACAGAAAAACTCCCTTGAGATTTGCTCGGTATGATCCTCTATTATTCGTATAAGAGCAAAAATCATCATTCTTGTGGATGAGAACGTTTAAGCTTCAAAAATGATGTATCCACAGGAATGCAGGAATCTATAATACCATTCAGACTTTAACACACCTGAATTAAGAAGGTTCAAACTTGCATAATGCATTAGTAGTTAGTAAAAATAAAACTAAAAAATTAAAATGAAAATCATCAGGTCAGTCGATACGCCGTATCTTATGGAAAAAGATACGCCGTATCGAGCCTGGAATAAGTACGAAATAAAATAAAATAAAGGATAGGATGCGTCGCATCTGTTTTACTAGATGCGGCGCATGTATTTACCAAACAGATTGTTAACAGTCTGTTGTAAAATGGGCTCGTTCCCCGGTTTACCTCTCGGGTTCTCTCGTTCACTCGTGCTGAACTTAATGCCAGTCTTCATCAAATATAACAAGAAACATAAACTGGAACATTAGATAAATACATGATAATATAATTCAATACAATCCCAGAAATGATAAATATAATGTATGAGGAATAATGTCTATAAAATTGAGCACATGAGATCATGGGTCTGTGGGGTCGTCTCCTGCAGGTGAGCGGGTCTCGGAGGTGCTGGCATCGACGGTCCTGGGTCGGACTCTGCGAGGGAGACAAGAGTATCTGATCATGCCCCTGACGTGTGTGCCATCTGGGAGATGATGGCTCGTGCCCTGATGCTCTAGGAGCTGACTCACACTCTCCACTAGCCAACCTAAGTCCCTCCTGACTATAGTGAGGTCGGCTCTCATCCCGTCGAATACGCCTCTCAAAGCTCTAACCTCCCCCTCAACTAGCTCAACTCTCTGCCCCACTTACGTGCGACTGGTGGCTGGGGTGCTGGTGCCTCCTCCTCCTGGGCTGGAGCAGCAGCTGGAGCTCCCTGGGGACCTCCCTGCTCAGCCTCTACCTTTGCTGGTCTCGCGGGGCCCAATGCCACCCAGTAACATCCCCCCATAACCATCTCACATATCCCCAACCTGACCAAATAATCCTGCCCAATAACCGGTAGACTGGTCACCTCAACCTCTAACCCGGCAGGAATCTCATCACCGATCACACCAAAATGATGGGCTAGTCTAGATACAAAATGCCCCCCAGTCATCTGGCTCCTCCTATCTCTCCCCAAAGCTCCCCTATGGAGAAAATGCGCCAAAAAGTGAGGGACGTTCACCGCTAATCCCTCATCCATGCTCCTCAGAAGGAAGAGGTCAAGAGTGGTCACCTTCTCAGGTGACTGACCTCTCCCAGCAATGGTCAGTGCTATCATCCTATGGCATAATCTCCTCATAGGCTCCCTAATCAATGTGTAGGATGGGGTGGAAGCAGTAGAATCACCTCCGGAGGATATCCTCTCCCAGAAATCTCCCAGCAACACCCTGTCTGGCACTGCCCTCAAACTCTCAGCCCAGTACCTGGCAAACCCAGCAGATCCAAGCTCCTCCTCAGTGTGTAGCCCCATGGCCAAAATAAACTGCCTCATCGACATCTGCCTATGCACACCACCCAACCTGAAAACAAGAGTATCAGCCGTATCAATCTCCAAATCCGTCTCCCTGTAATGAACTGTGCTAAAGAACTCCAGCATGAGCTCCCTAATCAGAGGCTCGTCAATCCTGAACAACCTCTCCCATGCATGTGACCTAAACACAACCTCATCATCATCATCCCTCACAACCATCTCCAGCCTATCATGAAGACCACCAACTGCATTCCCCCCGTCAATCAACCCAACATCCGCAAAATCCAAAACCGAGACTCTAAAGATTTTCCTAAAGAAAATCGATCTAAGTCTCCGCACATAATCGGCCTCAGTATCTGCTGTCAGTCCCATGGTCTCGAAACGGAGCCACATGTGCCTGCGTTCAGCAACCGGTAGTTCCATCTGAAATAAATTTTAAATGTTAGAAAGCAGTTCTGAAGTGAGGTTGATACGGCGCATCTGATAAATCAGTGTGGCGTATCTATGCTGCATAAAAGAGATGCGGAGCAAGCAATAGAATACGGCGTATGGGGGATGCGTTGTATCTAAGTTAAGTAATACGGCGTATATGGAAGTATTTAAATTGGAAATAGGTTGTTACGCCGCATCAAGTAACTTAGATGCGCCGCATCTAGCAATATATCAGTATAAAATAGAGGGGGTCAGGCACGTTTTCCAAGAATCCTGGCTTGTGACGTAAACTCCCACTTAACATCACAGTTCCATTTACTCCAATATCAAGATCTAAAACTTCCTGTTACATCATTTTCCCTCCAAAGTTCAAAAATAATCCCCCGAACCCTAATTTTCATTCGAATCAAAGTGATTTTTAATTCAATAGTCTATCAAAAATTAACATAGGGGAATTCATCTAGTCCAAGTTCTAATCAAATCCCTTAAATCTTTCAAGCCCTAATCGAATTATTGCATAAACCCTAATTTTTAAATTGAACAAAATTAAATAGAATAATTACCTTATATTATGATTAGGATTCGGTCTAGAGTTCAGATTAGAAGGTTTTGATTCGAGAAAAGCACTTCGGATTAAAGGGTTTAATTTGGTGTGCGTATTACTGTGTGTAAATTTGGGTAAGAAGTTGAAATCCGGCGCATCTCTTTCATATTTATAGGGTAAATACGATGCGCCGTATCGCATAATTGTATGCGCCGTATTTATCTAAATTCGTTGACTGGTCAATAAGTTTTAATTAGTCAGAGATACGGCGCTTAGAAAACTAAGATCCGCCGTATTACTGTGCTAGTGAACGAAATTTAAATAAGGAACGTACCTTGGCCTCCGCAACACATTTCCTTGCACATCAAATTGGGGTAAAACGGTATACCATATGATATATATAAATTCAAGATAAGAGCAATAAGCATATCCGTTTTATTAATGATTATAATCTTTATTGTTTAGTGGATAATGATTTACTCCAAGGTTAGGAGCAAATATCGTTTTAAGCTTACAAAATTGAGATTATATTCGGGAGAGGTTTCAGAGAACTCTCCTTTAGGCTAGGCGAATTATTGTAGAGGATACCTGGAATTCTATTTTAAGAATTTAAGACACTCAATGTTACCAGTAGTGAGTTTTCCTCCACTCTTGTTGTCTTACTACAGCCTTTCAGTAGTCAAAAGTCTGATCACTCCAGCTAGCGTCTCTTGGTTTAGTTCAGAATGTAGTCTTTCATAGCGATGCTTAAGCCATCATTTATTCTGAAAATAAACCAACTTGTGCACGAGAGTAGTGGAACGATCAAAGTGAATATCAAAAATCAACTATATTTATTGAATTAAATGCGTCGTATTAACAGAAGCTAATGCGCCGTATTTTCGTTACGTTTCAAAATACAAGATTTTTGATTCAGAAGATGCGCCGTATCGATAAAAATCGATGCGTCGTATCTGTTTAATAATTCGAAAACTGTTTTTAATTTTAAATATAAAATACGCCGTATCTGTTAGAACAGATGCGTCGTATGGCGTTAGGGTTTAGAAAAATTTCTTATTAAAAACAGAATACGCCGTATCTTGGGGAAAGATGCGTCATATCGAATTTATTAAACGCGTTGTATTTTATAAAAATTAAACGTAATACGCCGTATCTGTGAAAACAGATGCGCCGTATCGTTTGTATCAGCACAATACAACGATAGCAGAATGCAGAAAAATACAGAAAAGAAAAACAAAAATAAAATCAAACAAAAAGAAACAAAAATTACAGAAAACAAAAACACACAAAAACAGAAAATATGCAAACTATACAATGAATGCAATCTATCTAATATATAACAGGGTTAGTGGTTAGAATCTAAAAAAAACTAAAAAGAAAAACCTAATTAAAATACTAATCAAATTAACAGATAATAACAATTCACTCCCCGGCAGCGGCGCTAAAAACTTGATGCGCGTGATGTGTCGTTGCGGTTTAGCCGTATTAATGCCTACTCAAGTTTTAAATTTATATTTAGCCGACTTATCAATAACACACACACACTTAACGAGCAGTGTACCCGGTCAGTATGAATATAATGGTAAGTAGAGTGTCGATCACTAAGAGTGGAACGTATTATCTAGTTATTCTAATCAGTATTTTAATATCTTAAGTTAGCTGTACAACTTAATCTAACGCAAGGGGGTTCAGCCTGAGAGACTGGCACGGTTTGGTTATGATTAAATAGAAAACTAAACTAATGAGCACGAATCAGCGATTAGCACACACGTACACAGATAGATACTCGAGACAATAAGAAGACCTGTCCTGATAATTAAGTAGCTTGTCACTTGTTTTATTGCTAGTTTTATATGAAGTGTATATAATTAAACCTTTCTCGTTGGCTTTAATCTTATCGGCGAGTAAACCCTTAATGATTACTTATGTCTATCCTATTTATTTAGCGTCTCTTAAATAGGCGAGGAAGGGGCATGGCGACCCAAGCAATGCTCAGCTAGACACAGAGGTTATCAATGCACTAATAAAAGTCACCAAAGACATCAACATATAAACTTTAATTAATGAGAAAGCAATTTTAAGGGGTGCGCATGATATTCCGTAGTCACATGACATCAGCCCATCAATCCTGATGAATTAAAGTGTACTAATACAATAAAACAAAACTACTTAATGAATTGAATACATGCAGGACCTTCTTACAGCTCTTGTATCTTCGTTCAGGGTGTGTCTTGTGCTGCTAATACGTCTGAATTCGTCTCTGGTTTGGTACTCATTCGTATGGTATCTTGTACTGTCCAACCTCTCAAATTCGTCTGACTTTGGGGTATTTATAGTTTCTGTCTGAGGGTTAGATGCGGCGCATAGGATAAGTAGATGCGGCGCATTGACTTAACTTCGCGTGGGGTCCAAGATTAATATATTCAGGAATATTCGTACACCGCCTTAAGATGCGGCGTAACTCCATTTCTCTATGCGGCGCATGTCCTTTGCTGTCTTGGATTGTAACTTGTGAAATCTTGATAGTGATACGCCGTATGTAAGAAGTATGTTGCGGCGTATCTGGAGCAGAATGATTTTGATCTTGTACATTTCAGTAGACTCTTAACATCTTGCTTGTTTTGCTCCATAATTAGTCCAAAATCGCCAAGTTTCACATAATACTTGTTTTTACCTGAGAATTACAAAAGTAAACATTAACGTATCAATTCTCATATATAATATAATAAAACAAGTCAAATAAATAGGATAAATGATGATAATAAAATGTACTTATTTGAGTTCATCAACCACAAATGTTTCATAGTTATTAGGTTCATTTATTTTTATTCAAAAAATTACCCTCTTTGATGTTTCCAATCCATCATTATTAAAACACAAAGATCAAGTAATTAAAAAAAAAATAAACAAACATTTAATAACACATATATGATCATTAACAATATCATATAACAACATGCAAACCTTTTGATAAATCCTATTAATAATTTCTATGTGAATTTTTAATGTATGTAATTAATAAAACTCCCATTGGTTTTCGAGCTCATTGTGCCCAATGGACCACAGATGCCAAATAACTTGGCCGCGTAAGTTTTAATTAATTAGATACCACATTGCACATAACCAATTAATTAATATATTTAATTAGGGTCTTCCCTAATTTTAGATTTATCTTAAAAAAAACATGTAGCAATTAGACATCAATCATCATGACAAAACATGCATGTTTTTGTCATGAATCCCCATATTGCACTTATAATCATGTAAACACATATTATCAAGCCAATCATGTACGCATACTAAATTAATGACATCACTAACGTACTCATTAATTTTCACATAAAATTGCATGCAATCCTAGAGTTTTCTACAAGATTTTAACAATACATAAACCCTAAAAAAATAATAGCTGGTAATCGACCAACTTGTATAAATTAGGGTTTTCATAAATCTTAAACCCTAGAATTATTAAAAGCATGTATCTATTTAGATATGTTTAATTTTATGCGTTTAGTAATTAATTACAATGTTTAAACGGGCTCTTGATGCTACTGTTGGAATATGTGAATCATAAAACTATAAACACATAAACATAATCAACATAACATCAAAGCATACGCAGCGGAAAAACAAGATCTACAAAACATGTAATTAATTAACTAAATTAAAAGTGATGCGTACCATTTTGATTCCTAGCAAGAACAAGGAATCGTGCACTTCAAGAACAAGGTATAAACCCTAATTAGGGTTTAATGGGGATCGACTACTATGTAGTCGAATAGGGTAAGTAACAGCAAGCTAAAGGAAGCTTGTACTCCGTTCTTGTACACACGTATTACTAGCGTCTCAATGTGAAAAGCTAGGTTTAAATTCACAAAACAAACCAAACACTTAATATGTATATTGGATCAAAATTCCCTAGGGTAAGGGATATTAGGATCGGCCAAACACAAGAGAAAAGAGGAAGAAGAAGTTAGGTTTGCTAGGGAATTATGACTAGAGAACTAGGAATACAAGGGATTGTATTTATAGGCTCTCTTGACTTGTTCCCAAAGAAACAAACCAAAACCCTAACCCATAAGGTAGGGCCAGCCATCTAGAGCCCATAGGGGTTCTAGATCCTTCTTTCCATCTTTGCAAATCTAGTCCTTTAACTTAGTATTTAACGACCGTTAACCAAACTCCGTTAAATACTAATGACCGTTAAGTGTTTGTTTGTGAAATGAATAAATAAATCATAAAACTATATTTAATTATTCACATCATTGAGACTCATACGTAATGTGTGCAATCCCGAAGTCTCGTGTTCGAAACTGGACATACGAATACTAATAATTATCCATAAACTCTAACAACTTTAATCCTTAAATAACACATGAGGATGATTTAGTCATTCCATTAGACCAATGAGTACAGCACATAACTAGTTAAAATATAAGAAAGTCATTACATCTTGATAGGATGTCTCATGAGTACCTAGGTGATCTATGTGCGTAAGACAAGTTTGAAAATAGAAGAAATCTCTTCTTTATCAACGACTGGGGTTCGAAAATAGACGCATGTGTGACCGATATATTATTATGGCATGTGGTACAAGTCCAAAATGCATTTCCTTTTGTGTTATAAGTATATGAAAGTGTTATATTGAATTGAATCACGGGTCACTAGTAAATTAGAATGTTGTGCGTGGTGGAACAAAATAAGATTAAACATGACAATTAGAGAAAATGTCGTGCAACTTAAACACTGAATGTACAAAGTGCTATGCATGTGACCAAGTGAGATACGTGTAGAAGTCATCTTCATGTTGATGAAATTTTGAATGTACATGACATATGAAGCACATGATACAGAAGATAACCAAGGTTTTCAAAATATGAATATTGAATGCATGCGTAAGATCTCGACGAATCTTGTGTAAAGATACGCTTAGGAGACGTATTTTTGTTGGCATCTTACCTCCTTTTATACATTACAAGAAGCACAACTAAGAAAATTCGTAAAATACCTTTAATAATATCTACAATACTTGTTCACACCAAGTTTAGTGGCTCATCAAGTATGGGAAAACGCTACATGTTTTATATTTAACATCCATGAAACTCTTGGTTATTATTTGTTGATTATGTTATTTAGCATTTTGTGGTATTTGAGTTCAACGATACTAAAATATTTAGTATCGTCGAACTAGGGGGAGTATAGTGGTATGACACCTCCATCGGTTTTGTTACGATTCCGTTGTGACCTATTTATGTATTGATCCCACAAGTGAAATATTTTGTCTATCATATTTAACGGGAGAAAGCAAAAAAGCTTTCAAGTTTTATTCTACAGGACCGACAAGCATAAGGTGATGATCTCGTGAGAATCAAAGCGTGGTCAGCGAGAGCGATAAACATCACTTGGTTATTTAACACCCATGGGTAACAATTGTTATTAATCATTCTTTATGTTGTCTAATACTTTGTTTTATTTAAGTTCAACGATACTAATAAACATTAGCACCGTCGAACTGGGGGGATAATAGTGGTATGATACCCCCATCGGTTATGTTATGGTTCGGTTTTAATCCAAAATTTCCTATTGATACATGAGAATATTTTGTTTGTCATATCTAACGAGAAAAGGAAAAAGAGCTTTCATGTCTTATT
Organism: Artemisia tridentata subsp. tridentata; assembly: GCA_021014915.2. Taxonomy (NCBI): domain Eukaryota; kingdom Viridiplantae; phylum Streptophyta; class Magnoliopsida; order Asterales; family Asteraceae; genus Artemisia; species Artemisia tridentata. Next base: position 5,039,178 of record CP139503.1, read on the forward strand.
GTGCAGGAATAATTGTATGAGGTTCCACATGCATAACCCCGGAGAACTCTATAATCAATATTTACTAAACGGATGGTGAAAATACTCCGCTAAGCGGATGGTGATAACACTCTGTCTTCAATAAAACGGATGGTGAAAACACTCCGCTGTAAGTTAAGCGCATGGTGATAACACCCCGTCATCAATAAAACGGATGGTGAAAACACTCCGCTGTAAGTTAAGCGGATGGTGATAACACTCCGTCATCAATAAAACGGATGGTGAAAACACTCCGCTGTAAGTTAAGCGGATGGTGATAATACTCCGTCGTCAATAAATCGGATGGAAAAAAAAACACTCCATTATCCATAAAACGGATGGTGCAAAAACACTCCGTCACTAAACATTAAAACAAATAATGCAAACACTCCAAAAACTCAGGTGCAAACACCAATCGGATAGTACAAAAACACTCTAGAAGATCTAGGTGCTAAAACACCGAAGGTTTTGCTCTCCGCGTTATTGGGGTGAGCTCCCTCTCTAATAAGCTCCGTAAGGAGGAGGCCCTTAGCGCTCCTATTATACGAAGGAACGCTAGAAAAACTAATTTAAATTGTAAGCGTCTCAAGCATGTAAACTTTTACGTCCGGAGCTATGTGAGCAACAATGGTTATAAAAAACAAGTGTTTGGTATACATTTATGACTAAAAAATTAAATGGTATATAACGAAACTTCACAAAAATAATGATTGTGGTAGAAAAACTATGTTTTACTCGTGCAGGAAACAAAGGGATGATGGAAAGATATGTCTCGCTTCGGATCCAACAATGTTTAAGTATAGTGTCATTGACCATAGGTCAACAATACTATACTGGGGGGACATGATGACGTATGTGGTATAATAGACCCAACTCGCCTTATGAAGCACCGGCTTATGGGCCACTTGGTAAACTACTCTAAGATGGTCACTGAATGGAAGGCATGTCCGAATGATAAAGGCTGAAATGCCATAAGGTACTCTTTAAGTATTACATCATTAGTCTTTACTAATAATGCAATACTGGGGGGACATGTTGACGTATGTGTCCGAAGGACACGCGCCGGAGGAAAGACGATACATTTGTGTTGAAGGGCACATGCCGAAAGGCTATGCAGGACACCTGTCGGGAAGCATATACAATACTTGTCCGAACGACACGTGCCGAAAGGCATTAAGATATTCTTTAAGTATTACACCATCGGTCTTCAACCGATACTACAATACTGGAGGGACATGTTGACGTATGTGTCCGAAGGACACGCGCCGGAGGAAAGACGATACATTTGTGTTGAAGGGCACATGCCGAAAGGCTATGCAGGACACGTGTCGGGAGGCAGATACAATACTTGTCCGAACGACATGTGCCGAAAGGCATTAAGATATTCTTTAAGTATTGCACCATCGGTCTTCAACCGATACTACAATACTGAGGGGACATGTTGACGTATGTGTCCGGACGACACGTGCTGGACCGAAGAATCTCCATCAGTCCGAAGGGAATTACCGGAAGGCGGATGCTACTCTTGTCCGAAGGGCATATGCCGAAGACTGTAAAGGTATACACCCATCTTTATGCAGGTACCTTTTACCCATCAGTCCGATACAAGAACCGAACTGCGTTGCCTAACCCGGATATTACGGGATTGTGTCTCTCGCGTGACCTGACACCTAGCACATAGACTAGGTGTAGGTCGGCATGCTCCTTCCCGAGACAGAACAGTTATAGAGGTCGCATTTGGTACCTACTACCTTTTCTCTCTCTATATTTACTACTCCCTCATCTCTCATTTGTATCATCTCATCATATCTCACACAACACACACAATACACCATAACACATTATATAAATCCTCTACATACGAGGTACTGACTTGACCGTCGGAGGGTGGTTCCCGGGGCTTCGGCCTCGGGACCCCTTTTAACGGGTTCTTTTATGTTTGTAGCATACTTCAAAGCTCGGGACAAGGACGAACGGCACGTGAGGGTCATTAAAACCAACCCGGCGGAAAAATGCTTCAACGGAGTACAAGAGTTAAATTGGTTACGTTAGCCATTGATGGGTATATAATGTAAAAACGTAGAAGATACTTGTCATTTTCATCTTAACATGAATCAAACGAGTTTTTTGTTTTGTCCACTTTCTTGCTAATGCCAATCTGCATATGCAGCTAAAAGTTCTTTGTTTTTACAAAGTCCCTTTGTGCAGTGACGATTATATCTTCTACGGTTAGAGCTTTATATGTTGATAGTAATCCGTAATTACTTTTTCATACGCACGTGCAGACAAGTGCAAACATACGTATGAAGGCACACAAAAAAAAGGCCAAAGAGAGTGGTTTACGAATTGTCTTTGTAGAATTGTCTTTAACAACACAACTTGGCCCAAAAGGCCAAATTCATGTCCGAGTGTACAAAGTATTAGATTTAGTTATTTGTACTTTCGTGTGTATCGAAAGATCAACGTTATATTGGGGGACCCGTTTATATATCCATAACCCTTATTAATTTTGAATTTGTGGAGCCGTTAAAAGTATATTTTCTATCCACAGTTTTAGCCAATGTTTAAAAACCCAGTTTTTTTGGTCGCTGGTTCACCAGATCATCGGTTCAACAGGTTAAATCGCCGATTTGAACCGGTTCTATTATGTATAATTTTTTTCTATATTTAATATTGTAGTGTTGCATGATCTCATGGTTCATCCGAATTTATTCCTACATTCGATTGGGCCGTTGAAGAAGATTGAGACTCTATTTTTAAGTTCTATATCTATAGTAATATAATAGAGATTTACGACAACAATCAACTTATAATTTTAAGTTATAACATTTTATATTAAAACTATATTAATTGCTATTACTAAGATAGTTTATAACTCTTATTTATTGTTTTATAAAATTTAACTAATATTAATCCTTAACAATTCAACTTGTCAATTAAACTTGAAAGGTTGATGGGATAAAAAAAAATGTGTTTGGTAGATTTTTTGATAAAAATATATGGCCCGGCCGGGTTTATCAAACCGGGTCAACCCAGGTCAACGAAAAACCGGTTGTTCAGTCCAGATCTCAAACAATAAAAAATCCGGTCACATCCGGCCCAGTCTTTGAGCCGGTTCCCGTTCAATTGGTTGAACCGCCCGGGTCAACACGAGTTTTAAAACATTGGTTTTAGCTATCTTGTAGTCCACCTCCTCCTTCCAGCAATTAATGTAGGTTTAAGTTAGCTCGATGGTGACATGATAATTATAGGTCACAAGTTTATCACACAAGATACTTAATTCTAGAGAGAGAAAGTTAGAGAGAGGAAGAGAATGGAAGGTTAAGCTTAAGAATGATAAAATGAGATTAACATTAACCATCCACCCTCTCCCTACAAGGGATGGGGTATTTATAGTTTTCTACAAGTACTAAGCATTACTATAATTAACAAGATAAATAAAATAAATAAAAGGCCACGGCCCATGGGCCTTCTACACAGGCCGAACCTTAATAACTAACATAAAGACCTAAGCAACCTATTACAATATATGACCGATACTTGATAATCTATGACGTGTTCCCAACAATCTCCCCCTAAGTATTGGTCATCGAGGTTGCTTGACTTCATCTTTGCTTCATTGGCTTCGACGTTTTTCGTATCTTTGTTCTTTTTGTTCTTGAGTTATGTGATATGGCATTGTCTTGATCTGCCTTTCACCAACTTTCTTTGATTATGATGTCTTTACGTCTTTTCCACCATGCTCATAATGGTTCTCACTTCATAAGCTTCAATCTTTGACTTGTGAAAGTTTGTAATGCTTGATCTTTGACTTTTCTTTAACTTCTTTGAACTTTTGTTATCTCTTAGTCTTTGTGAGAACCTTTCTTTGGAATATGAGCATGATGGAATGGTGGTGGTGGAACTCCTGGTCTCCATGATTTCCTGCAGATAAACAGTTAGCAATAAATGAACCGGCACTTACAGATTCGAACTTCGAGATCGTCAACAGCATAGTGTGAAGACATTCTCTAATCCTAGCCAAGGCCGTTCCTGAACCGAATACCCCCGAAAGGGCTTACACAGATATACCAAAGTGTATCAACGATTCAGGTGAGCCGCTGAAGTATATCGAAGTATCACTCCACGACTGTAGACCGTTTTGGAACCACCTCAAACACTAAGCATAATCCACAAGGGATTACCGAAGTGACCTGCTGTCAGGGCTGTTAGATGTTGACCCTGGCAGGATTTCCACTCAATCACTGAGAATCACAATATGTGAATTCTCTCATAAGCGTTCTCGGCAGATTACTAAGACCTGCGTAGCACTCTTATAATTTACAACTGGTGTTCCTTTTTGTTGAACAACCAGTGTAGAAATACTAAGTGTTCCTATGAGATCTTTTTATGTATCTCGCTGCTCTAGGCGCAATTAAGTGCTTATTGGTTTTAGTCGTCGGAGGCATGGAGCAGAGTGCCTCCTTTTCAATATCAACACATCTCGGAATGAGAGATCAATAGATAATGAAGGGTTCTCCGTGAGAAATGAAACAAGTGTCTTTTGAGAGACACTTGAGTGGCTAGAAGGTTTAGTGCAGTGCGTCACTGGGTCCATGACGGCTTAATCTTCAATACCGGTGTTACTGTAGTAACAGCCAGTAGCGTATGTATTGAACCCGGTGTCTGCCCTAAGTTTGATCATATTGAGGGCTATTTCTTTTCACCCTTTTTATTTACTTTTCTTTTTCATTCTTCAACCCCTTCTGTCTCCGTTCATTTCTTTACTCCTTTTTTTCATCATACCTAGGATTTTCTAGTTCTAAACTATTGGTATTTGTCCTTGGGTAGATCCCTCTGGCTCTGGCGGATCATAGGACGGTTTCCTAACTGATTGAACAAATAATTGCACAACCAAGCCTTCGATGGTGATCAAAGGAATAATGGGGTGTTGAGATTGCGCCAAGCTCGTTCTTAACCTGAAATAAGAAATACGAAGACACTACGTTAAGTGATTGCGCAGGGGTTGGACCCTGCGAACCACCTCCGGCGTGCGAGTAAGTATGTGTAATGGTAATGTAGGTTGTAAATTGAAAGAGTGAAGTTAACTTACATTGTTCATGCCCGACTAAGCTATTTATAGGGGAGAAATAGGCCTTAGTGGGCGGTTTGCACATGTTTCGGAGATCATGGGGGCGTCCCATGATTTGTGGTAACCGCTAGGGCTTTGTAGCCCACGATCTCTGTTTTGGCGGGAAAGCCAAGGGAAGAGGAGACGTGGGTTTGACCAGGTCAGGATTGTCCTTCGTGCTAGTTCCTTCGTAGGAGATACCCCGAAGGGCTTAAGGCTTCGATTGGCGGATTCCCACATGGTAACCAGTTCGCAGGCGAATGGTTTTACGCCAATGAAACGTGTTAGGAGATTAACCTGGGCCTCCGAAGGGAGGGCTTTCTATAGGCTCGAAGGGGAGTCCTTCGACCCGTTCGGAGGGTACATCATCAAGCCCCCCAGTCGAAATTGATATATACGTACAAGGATAAATTGCATTTGACTCAAAAAACTTGCTACACTTTATCCCATTTGTCGCAAATTTGAACGCAATAAAGATAAGTGCTTAAACAAACTTTGCGCAATAAATGCGGCTAATAAATTTTCAGCTACCCCTCTATACTACAGCAGCGAAGATATCGGTAAACATCTTTTCAAAAATTAAAAAATTAGTCTCCATGTATATCTCGGATTATAGCTGCACGTAGATGGCTAGGATGAAACTACAAAGGATATTCATAAACCCTTTGTGGAAACTTATTTTAGAGCTACTCGCATCCGACTCATATCTGCTAAAATAAGTTACGTGATCGTTTATGGACTCTAGGTTGTTACACCTTTGATCTAGGATTTACTATGACGAGCTTGATGATAATATTGACGGAATATTCTAATGAAAGAAACAATACTATCACAACAAGGTTTTGCCAAACTTTCTCTTTGTTATTAAACTCAGCCCCAATGCTATGTGATCAAATATAGCACGGTTACTCTACAACAATAACAGGGATCAAGGAAAACCTTGATTACCTTGAGGCTTAACAAAACTAAACAACATTAGACCCCATGTCTAATGTTCCCACACACACTCTTTTGATGTTTTACATATTGACACCCTTTGGTGTTTAAATTCTAAGCACACTAGAACACTACATAAAACATTCTGGTGTCTTCACAGATAACACATAGTGAAGCACAAAGACACTCTTTTATCTAAGGGGTATGATCTCCCTTTTATAGTACAAAGGAGATCATTACAAAGTTGATAAGACTTGGTCTACTACTTGCTTGTTATGTCAGTCAATAAGATACAACATGTATCTTTTACAATTTGTTGACTGAAAACATATCTAGATATTATCTATTTGATATACTTGACTCAAATACAAAATATCTTCTTCATCCTTATCCATCCAGCAGTAGTATGACTCACTGATCAGCAGTTCCATTTGTACTAGCAGTACTAACTGTTTGCACTAGCAGTTCCAACTGTTACCTTCTTTGCACTAGCAGTTCTAACTGTTTGCACTAGCAGTTCCAACTGTTTGCATGTATTTTGCTTATCATTTCAGTATTCTTCATGTTTCATTCTTCTTGTTTTTGTATCATCAAATCTATGAAAATATAATTCCCAACACCCTTCATAATTCCAACCCTAGATCATATTTTCTTGTGCGCCCAAAATACACGTACACGAACCTGTGCTTTGTGCTTCAGTTGAGCTTAAAGGTAAATTTTCCTCTCCGATCTTTGTCCTTTTGCGCTCATAGTCTCTAGTTCAAGATGAGTATGACAGCGAAAAGAATTATTAGGGAGCAAAAATGTACTCTGTCAGAGCAGGCTCTAATAGAATTTCTTAAAATATATCCCATACCTAAAGAGTTTAAAGTTATGCTTCCCAATCAAAACCAAAATATTTTTGATGCTCCAGCGGGTTATGTTGGGCTTTATGTGCATGCATTTACAGAATCTAACTTTAGGATTCCGATCCACCCCTTAATCCTGGAGTTTCTACAATATTATCAAGTACATATATCCAGGCTAAACCCTTTTGGCTTAGCCAAGTTGACTACTTACATCGTTGTATGTAAAGCTTACGGGTATGAGCCAACACTGAATGTGCTTAGAGGTTTTATAAACCTTTGTCCTGGTGGTGATTGGTTAACATTGGCCAAAAGAAGTGAGCCCGATGTGCCTTGCTTAATAACTAAACCTTTTGCAAACATAAGAAAATGGAAAGGTCTGTTTTTCTATGTGCAAGATACAATCATACCTCCCAATTATCCGCGTTGCTAGATAAAGACAATCGTTTTGATGAGAAACGCTTTGATGATCCTTTGCCCACTTCGTAAGAAGCTATCCCCTCTACCAACGTCTTGAACGTCACCCATTTGATGTGCAAACGTTTCCTGAGCCAATATTGTTTCTGGCGGGCATTATAGATACTTGGGAAGGCTCTCCCTTGGAACCTGAGATAATCTGCAATGGGAAAAGTATGTATGTACCTATTCAAATAAATTAAATGACTTATCTGATGGTATTTATCTCATTTCTTTTCTCTGTAGGAATGGCATTCAGGAACTTCGTTGTAGCCATGGTACTAGAGAGCTTAGTTTTGTCCCCAAAGAGCCAAATAATGTGAATCATGAAGTAGGTTCTCCATTAACATCGATTAATAATGACGAGACTCCGCATTTTGTGGAGACTGTAGCAGATTCCGATGATCCCCTTATCAAGGAATTTCAAACAAGGCTTGTAAGGTCCTCCGGTCTTTCAGATAAGAAGAAAAGTAAGAAAGCAAAAGCTGCTATGTCTGTGAAGACTCCTCCGAAGAGGAATTTATCCCTTCCCACTCCTCCGACAAGAATGGTGAAGCCCAAAGGCTCTCATTCTAAAACCTTTATACCTACTCCTCTGACGATTCCTGAAGATGATACTCCTAGTAAGTTATAATGCGTGCGTAATAAGTGTTCTTCCTTATATAACTTGTGCTTCTGTCTTTCGCAGGTCTTCCTGATGTTAACGAACTACCCAATTCAATTGCGTGTCGCCACTCGGTTGAAAAAATGACACCTGCTAAATGGAAGGGAATCTTGGATAACATGTCTATGGAAGAGCTTTGCAACTTTCATTCCAAAAGTTATGCTAGGCAGGCTGTTTTGGATAATCATCTTAATTCTAGGACAAGGGAATTGGTGCAAACGGTGTTGAATGTGAGAGTGAAAATGGATGCTATCTTAGCCAAAGAAAAAGCTAGGGATCATGAATATGATAAATTGGAGGCTAAGTGCAAAGAAGTGTTGGAGAACTTTGAAAAGAATCCTTTTGTACAAGATATGCGAGCCAAGATTGACAGACTCGAGGGGCAATTGAAGAAATCCCAAGCAAGGTGTGATAGGTTGAAGGTTGAGGAGTCTAAGGTGTCCATCTATAGAGCCCAAATTGAAATGCTTGAATCCAAATGTACAAGTCTGGAAGCCGAAAGGTCTAGGCTGATTGAGCAGGAGGCCAAGCTTTGCGAGGAAGTCGATAGTCTGAAATTCCAGTGTCGAACCTTGAAGAAAGACCGAGCTGAGGTAGTTTCGAAGGTTGTTCCTCATGTGGCAATGGAATTGCATCGTAGCGATGAGGTGGGGAAAGTTATTGGGAGACTAGTGAACGCAGCCATCTTTTATGGTTCCTGTACCGCTTTGGAAGAAATTGCCCAGACAAAGAAGCCTGTGGTTTTGTCGGAGGTACCATACTATCGTTCTGATTCTGAGAAAGAATTTAATGAGGCTGGCGATGCGTTTACGTCAACAGAGTACCCTTTCCTAGCCGAGGTAACCAAAGATCCGTTGGCTCCCATAGAAGAACTTTTGGCGAAGAAGCCGATGAAAGTCCACCCTCCGTCTTCAACAAAGAAATCTGATTCTGTTTTGTCTTGAAAAGATCTCTATGCATAATGCCCCAACGTGTTTAATGTTCATTTGTTTAAGACAATTTATCTTTGTTGCGGTATGGGCTTCAACCCATGCGTTAGACAATTGTTTAAACTGTTTTTGCTTTGACCATTGTTGGTCTTATCAATGTTAAGTAGGGATAATAATCCACTATGAATGTCATGCTTTTCTTCTCGTACGCTTATTATAAACGTACATATACAACCTAAGGTTGTAACCTTATTGTGTGTATTTTGAACCAAGATTTTCCGCAATCGTATAATTTGACTGCGACAGAGGGTCGCGACCCACTCCGTCTTTATCCTAAAGGTACGAAGGGCTTAGAATACCCTAAGACTATATAGGAAAAGTTAATGTGAATTGCTTTGGATGTTATCTGTATACAAGACATGTGTCTTGCTTCATCCTTCGACATTGAAACTTGTAAAGTACTTGGATGAGCAAATCTTTGTTGTAAATAACGAAACAAGAGATTTTGAGGGAAATAATTTATATCATTAAGTGGGTAGGGAGGATTACATCATTCTAAAAAATGAACACTAAGACGCCTACCATTAATGCTTTTTTTCCCAAATGAGAAGAATGCGTTACATGAAATTGAAAAACAAACTGATTGTTTTAAATGTAGTAAGTTTTATATGTAAAACTTACGAAGATTGGTACCATTCCAAGTCCTTTCCATGGCCTCCCCTTTAAGCGTTGCGAGCTTGTAAGCACCATTGCCGTAGGCTTCCAATATAACGTAAGGTCCTTCCCATGTTGGCCCTAGTTTTCCTTCGTATTCAGCCTTGCTTGCGCTGTTTAAACGAAGGACATATTCACCTGGCTTGAACGTGGAGGGTCGAACTCGGTTGTTATAGTACTTTTCAAACTTCTGTTTATAGATAGCCTCCCTGATCGAAGCTATTTCTCTTCTTTCTTCCAGGAGGTCGAGGTTTTCACGAAGCCTTTCGTCATTTGTTTTTTCTTCAAAGTTCACAATGCGTTCTGTTTCGATGCTGATTTCGGAGGGTATGATAGCTTCCGTTCCATAGACCAGGCTAAAAGGAGTTTCCCCATGGCTTGACTTGGGGTGTGTCCTATGTGCCCACAGAACTTGGGGTAACTCATCTACCCACCCATGATGACTTCGTCCGAGTCTCTTTTCGATACCATCGATGATGTCCCTGTTCGTGACTTTAACTTGTCCGTTGCCCTGAGGATGGTATATGGAAGTGAACGATTGCTTGATTTTTAGGCCTTCACAAAAATTTGGGAATACTCCTTCGGCGAATTGCTTCCCGTTGTCGGAGATGATAATGTGTGGAACACCAAATCGGCAGATTATGTATTCCCATACAAACTTCTCCATATGCCTTCCTGTTACCGATGCTAAAGGTTTGGCCTCGACCTACTTGGTGAAGTAGTCTATGGCTACGACTAAGAACTTTACCCCTCCCGGAGCTACTGGTAGGGGTCCGACTATATCGATTCCCCATTGACAGAATGGCCATGCTGAGGTGACAGATGTCATGTCTTGCTTAGGCATTCTTGGAACTTTGGAGTGGATCTGACAAGCTTCGCATTTTTGTATTATCTCTATTGCGTCTCTATGCATAGATGGCCAATAATACCCTAGCTTCATTACTTTTGAAACAACGAGCGAGGGCCTGCATGCAACCCGCAAGATCCTTCGTGAACCTCATAGATGATGTTCGAAGCGTGTTTTGGTCCCACACAACGAAGCCATGGAGATAGGAAGGATCTCCTATAAAGGTTATCCCCAATGAGCCTATATTGGGGAGCTTTGATCCTCACCTTTCGAACAAGCTTAGGATCCTCCGGCAGAATACCACTGATCAAATACTCCCTAATCGGAGTCATCCAATTGGTGCCTTCCTCGAGTATGACGTCAGAAACTTCGCCTCATTTAATTGACCTATCAGTCAATACTTCTACCAAAACTTCCTTCGTTAAATGAGCAAATGCCATTGAAGCCAACTTGCTTAAGGCATCTGCTTTCTTGTTTTGATTTCTGCGAACATGTGCTATATCATATGTTTCGAAGCCTTGAAGGAGTTCTTTAGCTTTTTCCAAATATTGCTTGATGGTGGGTTGCCTTGCTTCGTAGGAGCCTTTAATTTGGTTGGCGACTAATTGCGAGTCTACAAAAACGGAGAGGTTACGAACTTCCATGTCCTTTGCAAGTCGAAGACTGGCTAACAAGGCTTCATACTCGGCTTCATTGTTGGTAGCCTCGAACTCAAAACGCAATGCGTAAGTGTATTCCCTTCCTTCCGGACTAACTAGCATTAAACCTGCGCCTAAACCATCAGAACTTGATGCTCCGTCTGTGTACAATTTCCACCCCTCCTTCGTCTCTTGGGGCTTCTCCTTAGGAATTTCTTTATCTTGGCTAGGTCCGGAGGGTGTTTTAGCGATAAAGTCTGCAAGTATCTGACCTTTAACGGAGTTTCGACCCTTGTACTCTATCTCATGTTCTCCCAATTCGATAGCCCATTTAGCTACTGATTGAACAAATAATTGCACAACCAAGCCTTCGATGGTGATCAAAGGAATAATGGGGTGTTGTGAATGCGCCGAGCTTGTTCTTAACCTGAAAATAAGAAATACCGAAACACTACGTTAAGTGATTGCGCAGGGGTTGGACCCTGCGAACCACCTCCGGCGTGCGAGTAAGTATGTGTAATCGTTTGACTAGGTTGTCAATGACAAGAATGAAGTTAACTTACATTGTTCATGCCCGACTACGCTATTTATAGGGGAGAAATAGGACATAGTGGGCGGTTGCACATTGTTCGGAGATCATGGGGGCGTCCCATGATTTTGTGGTAACCGCTAGGGCTTTGCAGCCCACGATCTCTGTTTTGGCGGGAAAGCCAAAGGGAAGAGGAGACGTGGGTTTGACCAGGTCAGAATGGTCCTTCGTGCTAGTCCCTTCGATAGGAATACCCCGAAGGGCTTAGGGCTTCGATTGGCGGATTCCCACATGGTAACCAGTTCGCAGGCGAATGGTTTTACGCCAATGAAACGTGTTAAGGAGATTAACCTGGGCCTCCGAAGAGAGGGCTTTCTACAGGCTCGAAGGGGAGTCCTTCGACCCGTTAGGAGGGTACATCATCAAGCCCCCCAGTCGAAAGTGATATATATGTACGAGTATATATTGCATTCGACTCTCAAAATCCACATGCATTATACCTATCAAATTGCACCCCCGCGCAAAAATAAATGACTAACCAAACCGCGCAATTAATGCGGGCTAATGATTATCCGCCCACTTGGGCTGTAAACTCAAACGGCTTATTTAATCGGTATTAGCAAACATCACTTCAGAATTTAAATGCCCGTTTAAGATCCGTAAGATCTTCAAAGTTAGGTGTACACGTGTGCACTTGGGATCAAAATTGTCTGAGTACATAAACCCAAAATAATTAAACCCTAGCTCATTTTACCTCCGCCCAAAATATACACATTGCTCTGCAATCTTGTGCTTCCGTTGGAACGAAAAGGTAAAATTCCAATAAACCTTCCTTGATCTTTTATTCTGTTAATATGAGCATGGCCGCTAAGCGAATTATTAGGCAACAGACCTGTACCTTGTCGAAACAAGCCCTATTTGAGTTCTTGCTTGATTACCCTATACCCTCGGAGTACCAAATCATGCTCCCTAGTAAGAAACAAAATATTTTCGATGCTCCCGAAGGGTTTGTTGGTTTGTATGTGCATGCATTCACTCAATCGAATCTTAGGATACCCATTCATCCCTTGATTTTAGAGTTTCTACAATACTATCAGGTTCATGTTTCTAGGTTAAACCCTTTTGGTCTTGCTAAGTTGACCACTTACATCGTAATGTGTAAGGCGTATGGCTATGAACCCACATTGGAGGTGCTTAGGGGTTTTGTGAATCTCTACCCTGGTGGAGATTGGGTAACCATTGCCAAAAGGGGTGAACATGACGTGCCTGCTCTTGTGATGAAACCTTTTTCAAATATTAGAAACTGGAAAGGACAGTTTTTCTATGTTGAGAGTACCATCATACCTCCTGAGTATCCAGCATTGTTGGATAAAGCAAACATGTATGATGAAAAGAAGTACAATGACCCTCTTCCCTATGAGATAAGGAGCAACCCCTTGTACCAGCGTCTCGCACGCCACCCTGCTAACGTCCAAACATTTCCAGAGCCTATATTGTACATGGCTGGTTTAAGTGACAGCTGGGACGGGTCTCCATCCTTGCCTGAAATAATTTGTGAAGGAAAAAGTATGTATATATCTTATTTAAATAATTTAAATAACTTATCTGCTGATATTCATCTCCTTTTCGTTTGTTTGTGCAGAAATGGCCTTCAGGAACTTTGTTGTGGCTGGAGGTGCCAAAGAAGTTAGCTTTATGCCGAAGGATCCTCAGGATACAAGTTACGGAGTGGGATCTCCTTCTATATCTGTCAATAATAACGATGTTGATGTCTCTCCACCCAAACCTCTTGCTGTGCTTCCCCCAACCAAACCCCTTGGTACTGAGGAAGCCCCCCAGCTTGTGGAGGATGTTGGTGACTCTGATGATACCCCTTCCGGAAGTGATCAGCTCAGGATCGCAGGGTCCTCCGGTATTGCTGATAGAGTGAGAACAAGGAAAGGTACAAGTGCCAAAGCTGCAAAGACTGCTCCAAAAAGGAAACCCAATATTCCTACTCCCTCATCGAGGAATGTCAAACAAAAAACAGAAAAAGCTCGTGGGAAGGCCATTATGTATGCACCAGAGAGGATGGTTGATGAAGATGATATCCCTGGTAAGTAAAAATTCTTCGAGTCCTCCTCCTTTTCCCTCGTATTGCATATTTGGCTTATATTGTTTTTCTCTTTTTTTTTTTTTATTTTTTTTAGGGTTGCCAGATGCGAAGGAACTGCCCAATGCCCTCTCCTGCCGCTTGCTTGTTGAGAATATCACACCTGCCTCCTGGAGGAGTAAAATGAGTGAGATGTCCCTTGAGAAGCTTTGCGATCTTAATGACAAAAGTTATATCAGGCAAGCAATGCTGGACAGCCATCTTAGCTTTCGTATAAGGGGATTGCTTAACAAGGTCAAGGAGGCGAAGGAGGAGGTTGCTGTTGTTGTGGCCAGAGAGAAGGAAAGGGAGAAAAGTTATGCTGAGTGGGAGAAAAGGTGTCACGAAGCCATGGCGGACTTTGAAAAACACCCAAGGTACGAGGCTCTACGAGCCAAGATTGATGGTCTTGAGGAACAGCTTAAGGAATCGCAAGCTGAGTGTGGTAGGCTAAAGTTGGAGGAAGCTAAGGTTGTTGGTTATGAGAACCAGGTGAGTGCCCTGGAGTCTAAATGTTCTGGTTTGGAGGCTGAGAGGGTCAGGTTAGTGGAGAAGGATGCCCAGCGCTGTCAAGAGGTTGATAAGTTGAAGCTTGAATGCCAAGGTCTAAGAAAAGATAGGGCTGAGGTTGTATCAAAGGTTGTTCCCTACGTTGCTATGGAGTTGTACCATACCGATGAGGTGGGGGAGGTTGTGGGCAAACTAGTGAATGCGGCCATATTTCATGGCACAACTTTGGAGGAGATTGCTGAAACCAAAAAACCAGTTGTGCTTTCGGAGGTACCATACTATCGTCCGAATTTCATGCAGGAATATGATGAAGCTGGTAACGCATTCACCACGGCAGTGTACCCCTTCCTTGCCGAAGCAACCAAAGATCCTTCAGCCTCCATCGAAGATCTCCTCTCTAAAAAGCCAAAGAGCATACAGCCTCCGTCTCCAACCAGAAGGACCTTGTCTGAGAAACCTAAGTCTGCAACCAACCAGGAGCGTCCCAACTCTTCCATGAACAATTGAAGGCTACCATGATGGCAGTAATTTGGTCCGTAAGGGTGACATGTACCCTTCTTAAAACAATTTATCATGTTTAAAGGCTGGTGCCTTTGTATTTGACAATTTATGATCTGTGTGCCTGTTAGAACAATTTATCTTTCATGTTAGTGGGCTTCGACCCATAACTTTAGACAATTGTCCTTTTTATGATTATGATAGCTAAGACTGTACGTAGTCTTCCTTAATGCTAATTTAGTGGGATATGTCCCACTTTTATCGTCATGTTTATCTTCTCTTACGCTCATTTCAAGAACGTAAACATACAACCTAAGGTTATAACCTTATTGTGTGTATTTTGGACCAAGATTTTAAGCAATCGTATAATTTGACTGCGACAGAGGGTCGCGACCCACTCCGTCTTTATCCTTAAGTTGCAGAGGGCTTTTAATACCCTAAGACTTCATAGGAAAGTTAATGTGAATTGTAATGGATGTTGTATATATACAAGACATGTGCCTTGCTTCATCCTTCGACATTGAAACTTGTAAAGTACTTGGCTGAACAAATCTATGTTGTATAAAACGAAACAAGAGATTTTGAGGGAAACATGTTATATCATTAAGTGGGTAGGGAGGATTACATCATTTGAAGAAATGAATACTAGACACCTACCATTAATGCTTCTTTCCCATATGAGAAGAGTGCGTTACATGAAATTGAAAAAGAGAAAAACAACTAGGTGCTTTAAAGAAGGTAAGTTTTTATATGTAAAACTTACGAGAGTTGGTGTCATGTCCAAACTTGTTCACGACATTTTTTTTTCTGCCCTTCGAGCTCCTATGCCTTGTTGCCACAGCATTCTTGACTCTGGACTCTTTGACTTAGCTTCGCTTGCTTTCATTCGAAGGACAAACTCTTATATGCCCTCAAGACTTTGGGTAGTTTGTTTGCCCACTTATGCTGATATTGCCCTAGCTTTATCTCGATTTCGTCGACAATATCCTTGTCGACACAAATGAACCTTTGCTTTACATTTAGGCTTTTGCAGAAGGAGGGGAACATTCCTTCGGCAAAGTGTTTTCCTTTATAAGAGGTAATGACTTGTGGGATTCCGAATCTGAAAATTATGTGTTCCCACATAAACTCTTCCACATCTTTTCCTTTTGTTGATGCCAAAGGCTTGGCCTCGACCCATTTGGTGAAATGGTCGATGGCTATGACCAAGAAATGTATCCCTCCGGGAGCTGCTGGTAGGGGTCCGATTATGCTAACGCCCCATTGACCGAAAGGCCTTACTGTCGTGGTAGAAGGCGCCTCATACTCTAATGGTTTCCGAGCTTTGGAGTGTGTCTGACATACCTTGCATGTTTTGATTACTTCCCTTGCGTCTTCTATCACGGATGGCCAGTAATAACCCCACCTTGTTACTTTTGAGGCGATGGCTCTAGGGCTTGTGTGTCTTCCACAAAATTCTTCGTGAGCATTGTAGAGAATGCTCAAAGCCTGCTTTAATTCTATGCAACGAAGCCAAGGAGATGAAAGACGCCTTTTGTAGAGATTATTGCCTATGAGCCTGTACTGGGGACTTTTGACCTTGATTCTTCGTGCTGACTTTGGGTTATCAGGCAGAATGCCGCTTATCAAATACGTTTTTATTGGTGTCGTCCAGTTGGAGCCTTCATCAGATGTTTCACTTCGTGCAATTGACCTAGTGGCCAATACCTCCACTAAAACCTCGCTGGGTAGGTGAGCTAAAGCAGTTGTCGCTAACCTGATTAGGGCTTCCGCCTTTTTGTTATGGCTTTTGCGGACATTTGCTACTTTATATCGTTTGAAACCCTGAAGTAGCTTTTTGACTTCATCCAAATATTCCTTAATTACTGGCTGCCTTGCTCTGTAAGAACCCTTGATTTGGCTAGTGACTGAAGGTGAGCCTACAAAGACGGAGAGGTAATGAACCTCCATGCCCTTTGCAAGTCGAAGGCCAGCCAGCAAGGCTTCATACTCTGCTTCATTCTTCGTGGTCTTGAATTCAAAATGTAGTGCATAACTGTACTCCTTTCCCTCCGGATTGGTCAGGATTAATCCTGTTCCGGAACCATCGGAGCTTGAGGCTCCGTCGGTGTATAGTTTCCACCCCTCCGTTGCTGTCGGGGGTATTTCTCCCTTTTGGTTGTGCCCGGAAGGTGTTTCGTTGAGAGCTTCTGCGGATGTCTGGCTTCTGAAGGAGCTTGGACTATCACGCCCTGTTAATGACCTCGGAGTTGGTAGATCAACACTCGCTTTGAACTTCGAAGGGTTGGCCTTGATTCCTTGCTTATTTGGTTCTATGGGTTTGAACCCCTTAAGTTGATATTCCTTGCCGTGGAGCTTGTTACCAATCACTGGTGCCTGAGGGGCTCTGGTATTGCTGGAATACGTTCCTTCGAAGACCTTCCCCTCAGCTTTGTGTGGCTTCTTCAAGTTTGCCGTGGAACTTGCTGGAGGTTGCTTTTCGTCTGCTGCCCTTCGTCCTGTGTGATGCCTATTTGTTACGATATCTTTTTCAACATCCGCACCACTGAGAGTATCCTTTGGAAATCCTTTAGGACCTTCCCTGCTTTTCTTGCTAACCTTCGGGTTGTGCTCAGAAAGTATAGTCCCTATTCCGTAGGGCGTGTGAAACTTCACCGCTGCATGTATAGTGGAAACTACGATACCCATCTTTTGCATGGCGGTCCTTCCTATCAACAAGTTGTAAGGAGAGTTGGACCTTACGATAGTGAACATGAGGGTTTCTGTCCTTGCGAGCTTGCCTTCTCCAATTGTTATTTCCAACGGAACTTCTCCTAGAGGCCACGAACATTCACCGGAAAACCCTACTAAAGGCATCTTTGAGTCGACCCTTTGAGACCTGACCGAAGGCTTGAGTTTTCGAAAGCAATGTTCATATATGACTTCACAAGGGCTTCCGCAGTCCATGTAAGCTCCGCTTACTTCTTGGCGAAAGATGAGGACTTTGATAACTACTGGATCATTCGAAGGGATCCTGCCTGTGATAGGAGAAAACGCTATTTCCCTTATCTCGTTCGCTTCCGGCTCTGGTACTTTCCTTTTCGAAGTGGTTTCGCCCCTATGTATCATTAGTATGGGGGCTTCGTTAGGGTTACTATCTTTGGCCATTTGAGTGTCGGTCATCTTTTCTTTGCCTTTCTTTATACCCTTCACCAAATGTGCCAATTGTCTACAACTGTTCGTGTCATGGCCATTGTCTTCGTGGAAGTGACAGTACTTGCTGGTATCCCTGTTTTTGCCCTTACTTGTCATACGAGGGGGTGCTTCGAAGGCCTTGGCAGCCCTCTCCGTAGCAAGTATTTCCTTTGGAGACTTCGTTAGACTGCTTAACAAACCATGGTTGGGGCCTTTGTTGTACGGAGAAAACCTATCTCTGTTCTTGTTCTTGTTCTTGGACCCTTCCCACGAAGAATGCTTCGAAAACTTGTTGTTGCTATCTTTGTCTACCGGAGCCCCATTAGTGGACACCTCTTTTGCTTCGATCCCAGTATATGTCTTTTCCGTCAACCCCTTGTAAGTTGTCGGAAGGTCAGTGGACAAGAATTCCACCAGACTCCGATTTCGAAGGCCATGTACGAAACCCGAAATACGCTGATCTTCATGGAGACCCAAAATCTGCAAAGTCTCATCGGTGTACCTAGTAACGAAGGCCCTTGTGCTTTCGTTATCTTTTTGTTTGATGTTGTGTACCGTTAAATGAGTCCTCGTGAACTTCTTTTGCTGACTGAAGTGTGACCGGAACTTAGCCTTAAGATCATCAAGATTGACAATGCTGCCGGGCTTTTGCCCATTCCACCAGATACGAGCAGAATCCCGTAGGGTGTATGTAAACATATGACAGGCCACTGGCATAACCCATTTTTGCATTTTGATAGCCCCTTCGAACAAATGTAAGAAATTGTCCGGATCCCCCTTCCCATCATAAGTCCCAACGTGCGAAGGCATTTTTAACCCATCAGGCAATGGGTAATCTTCGATCCACCTAACGAAGGGTGTAGCTGAACCCATAGGGTCTGAGTATAGACAGTTATAAGGTGGTGCATACAGGGGAACAGTATTATATGGGTTGTTGTTTGGGGGCATTCCCATAGGAGTTTGGCTTGGGTAGGACTGATAAGGTGTATTCATGGCAAACAGGTAACCGTTTCCCTTGGCGTATGGAGGGTACGCCATAGGATGCCTGAAGGGCATGCTCCCATAAGTTTGGGGAAAGCTTGGGTTATTAGGCTGTCCATTTACTGGAGGATATAAATTTTGAGGATAAGACTGAGTTTGGAATGAGGGGTACATACCATTGGGAGGAAGATTTCCTCCCAAATTAATTGTAGGCGGATTGCCTTCTACGCCTGATGCGTGAGAAGGCTGCAACGGAGCCCCAGCTTCAGTCCTTCCAAGATGAGCTGCTAGCAATGGAGGAAAAGTCACCCCCACTTCTTCCCTTCGCTGGCTCCTACCGTTAGAGCCTTCGGTAACCGCCCCTTCCCTTCTTGTCGGAGCCCTCTCGGGGACTCCTTCGAAACCAACGGACCTTTAATTTTGCTTAGCCTTCGACCAACTGGAGACCCAATTCTTAAGGCCGATAGGGTTGGTCCTTGAGTCAGAGGTCTAGGTTCCATCTCCATTTCTTCATCATACTCATCACTCGAGTATTCCAACTCCCTTCGCACCTCAGCATTCCTAACTTGCCTGTTACGAGCCCTTAAGAGGGATTCCAACACTTCGTGGTTGGCTTCGACAAAGGCTAGGCTAATGACAGGTTCAGGATTGGCTGATGTCGAAGCATGATTGTTGGTTGTGATTTCTGGGTGAGAACGTGTTGTGAAAGTGGAAGCGGTTATTGGGGGAAGGTTGTTAGTGTCGTTGATTGGTATTGGTGCCAAGGTCGAGAAACCCGGTGGGGGAGTATCTTCTCTTCCTTGATCCATGCCGGAATAATAGTGAAAGTGGTTGGTTGGTTATAAGCTCGGAATTAACGAGACCAATTGTAGCGGTCCCACGGATGGCGCCACTGATTGAACAAATAATTGCACAACCAAGCCTTCGATGGTGATCAAAGGAATAATGGGGTGTTGAGAATGCGCCGAGCTTGTTCTTAACCTGAAAATAAGAAATACCGAAACACTACGTTAAGTGATTGCGCAGGGGTTGGACCTTGCGAACCACCTCCGGCGTGCGAGTAAGTATGTGTAATCGTTTGAGTAGGTTGTAAATGACAAGAATGAAGTTAACTTACATTGTTCATGCCCGACTACGCTATTTATAGGGGAGAAATAGGACATAGTGGGCGGTTGCACATTGTTCGGAGATCATGGGGGCGTCCCATGATTTTGTGGTAACCGCTAGGGCTTTGCAGCCTACGATCTCTGTTTTGGCGGGAAAGCCAAAGGGAAGAGGAGACGTGGGTTTGACCAGGTCAGAATGGTCCTTCGTGCTAGTCCCTTCGATAGGAATACCCCGAAGGGCTTAGGGCTTCGATTGGCGGATTCCCACATGGTAACCAGTTCGCAGGCGAATGGTTTTATGCCAATGAAACGTGTTAAGGAGATTAACCTGGGCCTCCGAAGAGAGGGCTTTCTACAGGCTCAAAGGGGAGTCCTTCGACCCGTTAGGAGGGTACATCATCAGCTACCCTTCCTGATTTCTCAGGCTACGACAATATCTGCCTAATAGGCTTGTCAGTCAATACCGTGATGGGATGAGCTTGAAAGTATCTTCGAAGGCGTCTTGCAGCATAAACCAAGGCTAGGATTAGCTTTTCCAAATCCGGATAGTTTAATTCAGCTCCTTGTAGGACCCTACTAACGAAGTATATAGGGACTTGTTTCTTCTCCCTTTCGGCTAGGAGCACCGCACTGATGCTTTCGAATGATACCGCAATGTACATGAACAACACTTCGCCTTTGATTGGGGCCGTAAGTGTTGGTAAGATTTCCATAAATTCCTTTAGTTTTTTGAAGGCTGCTTCCGCCTCACAACTCCATTGGAAAGTCTTTTTATCTGTACACCCCTTTAGTGTTTTGAAGAATGGTAAAGACCGATCTGCCCCTTTCGACAGGAACCTGCTAAGTGCCGCAAGCTTCCCATTGAGGCTTTGAACTTCTTTTAGTGACTTCGGAGCTTGAAGGTCAGTGATGGCTTTTACCTTCGAAGGGTTGGCTTTAATCCCTTGTTTAGTGATCAGGTGCCCCAAGAATTGTCCTTCCTCCGTGCCGAAGGAACACTTCTTAGGGTTAAGCTTCATATTGATTGCCCGTAATTGATCGAAGGTCTCTTGGATGTCGGAGAGGAGGTCCTCTTCGGTTCTGCTTTTTATTACCATGTCATCAACGTAGGCCTCCAAGTTCCTCCCGATTTGCTTGTGGAAGGCTTTATCTACTAACCGCTGGTAAGTTGCCCCTGCGTTCTTCAGACCGAAGGGCATTTTCTTGTAGCAATAGACACCTGATGAAGCGAAAAGTGTACCGCTTTTAGGGGGTCATTTAAGCCCTAAATCGTATTTATTTGATCAAATATTGCCCTAAATCGTTCCTTTTGTCATTTTAGGTACTTTGGAGAAGAAATCTGGAAAAGGAAGCATTTTGGACGTTTTTGGAGCATAAAAGTGAAGAAAACGACAAAGTCTCAAAATCGGCTGGAAAAGTACCTTTGACGGCGTCAGGGATTGTTCCAGACGGCGTCACGGCTTGGCAAAAAGAGGTGGATATGAAAAATACACATGATAAGCCAGGGAGTTTTGCAATGTAAAGTCTGACGGCATCACCCTTTAAGGTGATCAAGGCCATCACGGTTTAAGTTAAAGAGGGATGGCGTCAAGCCCATTTCTGACGGCGTCAAGCCTTGATAGGCCAGAGCGGATTTTGGAGCACTAAAGAGGGACGGCGTCAAGAAGGCCATCCGGGAACCCTAGACACGGCGAGGTGACGGCGTCAAGTCCTATAATGTGACGCCGTCAGCCCTTAAACTCTATATATAGTTTTGCAATTTTTTGTCATTAGTGTGCAACTTTGTGAGGAGAAACCCTAAGACGAATTTCTGCCATTTTTAAGGGTTTTCATACCCTTGGATTTCCCATGTTTAATTGAAGATAAGTAATCATTTAATCAATCAATATGTCTATGTGTTGTTTGATTATATCTTGTTCTTGTCTTTTGATTAACATGCTAGGCTAGATTTATCTTGTGTTTGCTTAGATCTAATGAAACCTAACTATTGATTATCGGTTGTTAATGTGTTATTAATTGTATTGGATGATTGTTTATCGATGTTAGGCTTAAGAAAACTGGCTAACTTCCTATACGGTAACTTGCTTGAACGTCTTAAGAAACATGAACCAATGCGTACTAGGTTTTTATGGTTGTATTTAATGCATGAGCGAATTCTAGTGATCCCATGTTAGGAGCTTCCTAGCCGGCTCGACATAGGAGTGAAGTAGGAGCTTGTAGAGTTGGGGAAGTACGTATGCCACCCCACGATTGGTATTAAGGAATACACCCGTCATCCACGCAATTAATACACACTAATCAACCGGTAAAAGATAGTTAGGGAGTAAGGAAATCTAAGTAAACACATTTCTCTCCACATAAGTTTCACAACCTTTTTATTTTCAGTTATTTTATTTTATTTGCATTTGTAGTTAATTGGGTTAGTTGACTAGCAAATAATTCCGCCCACTCCTTCAAACCCGAGATTTTACTTGCTTTCATAAAATATAAAAAAAATACAAAAAGAATCTTCCCTCACCCTTAGACCTATTATAGTAGTTTTTCAATCCTAACGACACTATTCCCTGTGGAGAACGATCAATCCCCCGTACTTACCACTACACTATACTACATCGTCAGGTACACTGCCTGGTGGGGTTGTAAGCCTCTTGAGATCCCTCGAGAGGTAAAACCTGTTGTAAGGTCGCAAAACCACGCATCAAGTTTTTGGCGCCGCTGCCGGGGAATAGTTATTGTTTAGGTTGAATTTTTATTTTATTAGGTCTACTCACTAGATTCCTTTCTAGTGAGATTTTTATTTTATTTTTCTAGGATTTCTTTAGTCTATCTTTTTTCTTCGTTTCTTTGTTCGTAACCATTACCATTCGACATCATGGAAGGTGGTAATATCCTCGATCCCAACAACCCACCACCACAACAACACCCACCTCCTAGAGCCCGTACCTTAGGAGACTACTCCCGTCCTAGCCATCATGGCTATCGAAACACCATTGAGCTCACTCAAGGATCCAATGTCACTCCCTTGCGATCCGACACCATCCGGTTGGTGCAAAGCGGATGCGCATTCCATGGACTTCGTTCCGAAGATCCTAATCAACATCTCAAGGACTTTCTCAAAATCGTTGATTCCATAGACCTTGATGTTACCACTCGAGAGACGACCCGACTGCGTCTCTTTCAGTTCTCTCTGCGGGACCAAGCTAGTCAATGGCTAGAGCGTCTACCCGCAGGATCCATCACCTCTTGGGATGATCTCACCACTCGTTTCCTTGCTCAGTTTTTCCCACCGGGAAGAACTACCAAGCTAAGGAATGATATCTTTATGTTCCAACAACATCAAGGCGAAACCCTCTACGAGGCATGGACTCGATTCAAGGACTTACTCCAAAAAGTCCCTCACCATGGCATAGAACTTTGGCTCCAAGTCCAAATCTTCTATGACCATATCAATCTCTCCACGAGGCAAACCATTGACCAATCGGCCGGTGGTAAGCTACGTGATCTAAGTGCGGAACAATCATGGGCTCTCCTAGAAGATCTTGCTCTTTATGACAACGAAAGTTGGAGTGATCCCCGTGATTTGAATAAAACGGTCAAGGCAATATCTTTGCCTTCGAACAATTCAAGCACTTCCGACCGTAGGATCATAGAACTTGAAGACCAAGTCAAGTTTCTTATGAAATCCTACGAGGCTCCTAAAACTTCAAGCCAAGTGAACAAAATCACTTCTTCATGTGAATTATGTAGTGGTCCCCACGGCACTCGTGATTTCATGGAACTCCCCGAACAAGCTTTTGCGGACTACGTATCCTCGCGTACCGACGGAGCGGGAGACAAGTGGTACACTTTCAAACCCGAGCCAAACCCTTACGGTGATTCATACAACCCCTCATGGAAAAATCACCCAAACCTTAGGTGGAAACAAAACCAAAACGCACAACAAACCAATTCTTCCAACCCACCTAATCATTTTCAATCAAGCGGTTCATCTTCGAACCGTACTTTCAACAACAATCCTTCCAGCAATGGTAGTACCAGTAACTTTGAAGGATTGATGTCCCAATTTATGGCATCTCAAGAAGCTCGTTTGGCCAAGTTTGAAGCCGATTTCAAACAAAAACAAAGCGAGATGACCAATAAGATTGACACTTTGTTGAAAGCCCTCAATGACCGAGAAATGGGAGCACTCCCTAGTAACACAGTCAAGAACCCGAAACTAAACGTCAACGCCCATCTCGTCAGTTTCGTCTCCTAGTTCTTGTCCACAATATTATTCGGTCAATTCCATGAGCACGTGTTTCAAACAAACCCAAGTCGTTCAAAATGACCAAGGTTATGATACCCAAGTTGGTCAATAACATAGTTGAAACACCTCCCACTCAAAACCTTGACAATGAATTCAAGGAGCTCCACCTTGAAAGTCCGGTTATTGATGTGTTGGATGAGAAGAAGCTCAAGTTAGGCGAAAAAGGGACCGCCTTCGTTCAAAAGAAGCTACCTAAGAAGTTAGATGATCCGGGCTTATTTGTTCTACCTTGTAAGATCGGTAATTCGGAGGCTTATGACACATTAGCCGATCTTGGATCAAGCCTTAACCTACTTCCGTTACCTCTCTACACCTCTCTAAAACTAGGAAAACTTGAAGAGACCGAGGTAATAATTGGCTTAGCGGATGGAAGTTTTGCTTACCCGATTGGAGTAGTCAAAGACGTGTTAGTACACATTGGAAAACTAACCATTTTAGCCGATTTCCACGTCCTTGATATGGTTAGCGACCCTACATGCCCCTTGTTGATAGGTAGAGGATTTTTGGCGACCGTTAGTGCTATGATTGATTGTAAGGAATCTAAGATAGCGGTAGGAGAAGGTGATACTTGGTCAGTCTATGATGTGAAGAAACATGCCTATGATACTAGTGAGGAACCAACACCCCATTGGTTAGAATTAAATAGGAGACCATCTAGATATGGACCTTGGATCGATAGAGACTTCATAGGACCCCAACGCCATTTTACCTAGAAGAGGACTTTGTGAACCGAACACATACGGTAGAGCAACTCTTAGCTAGGGACACCGAATTAGATCCATTTGAAGACCCTCTAGTTTTTAGGAAGATGATTGAGTTCCTAGGAGTTTTGCCAATTAACCTAGGGATGAATAAGTGGACTTGCGAGGACGATGATCATAAGTGGGATTGGGACAAACCACCCAAAGATGGAGATGGGTCATGGCATATTAATATGACATTGTATGACCCGGATGGAGAGAAGTTTGAAAAGATATATTGTACTAAGCGGACCAATAGGAAACTTCAATCCAAGCTTAACCCTAAAGACGTCCTCGATGACGAACTCACTTACATAGGGTAGAAGGACTTTGAGTCTAGCTACAAGACTCGTTAATAAAGAAAAGCGCTTCTTGGGAGGCAACCCAAGCTTTATTTGCTTTTTGTGTGTTTATTTATTTGTTTGTTTGATTTTATTTGCTTCCGTATGTGTGTTTAATTTTTATTATTATTGGTTCATGTTCAAAACTAAATTGTGAAAATGCTTTATTTTGTTTTTAACTTCGTCTTAACTACATATAAAGGTATTTTGCAAAAGTTAAGTGTAAGGGAAATCCAAATCGGTTTATTAGAACACAAATGAACATGAATCGTAATAATATTAAATTAACATACATATTAGTAATTGTTTGAGTCAAATGCTTGTATCGAGTCATAATGATATTTTGCAGGATTTCCAGGAAGTAAGGTATAGGTTTTTCCAGAAATTTTCCGGAAACTTGACATGAGAATTCTGTCAGATCATTTCTGACGGCGTCAGGCTTTACAACCTGACGGCGTCAGGTATTAATTTTCTGAAATTTTTGGAAGTTTTGTTTTCATAAAAAGTTTTTATTAAATCTCTAACTTATAAACTCCAGGAATCTGCAAAATTATCATTCTACAAGCATTATATCCTTATATAGAATTTATCCCGCCGATGTTATGCAGGTTTTCGTGTTTGTTTTCTCAGGATTAACAGGTTATTTTGGACAAGGAGATGTATGGGGAATCAAGCTTTTGGCGATGCATTAGTCTTGGAGCTTCTACATTCTCTTGGAAGAAGATCTAACCATGTTACCTCCTTATCCACTAAACGAATCAGGGGAGTATTTGATTTCATTCTTTTACCTTGTTACTTTTACATTTTGTTATTTGAACATTGGGGACAATGTTCATCTTAAGTGTAAGGGGGGGGGGGGGTAAAAGTACGATACTTTAGAGAATACAATTGCGCTTGATTTTTGTTTGTTTGATGGTAGATGTGTAATAAAACTGAGATAAATACCTGTTAGGGCAATTTTAGTGCCAAATTTAAAATTTTTTACGACATATAGGAGTGAAACTTTGATCTTAATGAGCGTCTCATGGATAGGAGTTATATGACTAGCACAAAAACCGTACCACTAAAAAATTTTCCACCCCCAAATATGTGAGGTTCGCCCCTAGAATTGGTAGGAAAAGCATTTATGCTATGATGTGTGTACCGGTAGCACTTAGATTCTAGAACTTGCGTTAGGACCATTCCGAGGCCACAAGTGAGACTACATTCGTGTAGTTAGATTTACTACATGATAAGAGGCATTAGGATTAACCCATTGTTTTACACCTGTGTTTTTGTTATAATTACATTGGCTATTTTGGTCAAGTAATTCTCCCACACCCTTTGCGTTGTACTCATTTTTAGTACACGATACCCCTAGTACACCCCTCAGAGCCTATCTTTTCGTTTCGACCTTTAAGCATTTTACTTAAAGGAAGAATTTGTTACACCCCACTTAAATGTACACCAAAATCGCCTTAGCCTACCTTGTATGCACTCATCTTTAGTGCATTATTGTGACAACATTTGTTTAAACCCCAAGTTAATTATCTAATTGATTACATGGTTGCTAAGTCGAGTCATATCCTTGTACATATTGTTTTGGGACGATTGGGACTCATGGGTAAAGTACTAGTGTAATGGAGTAATGGGGGAAGAACAACATTATTACCCCCATATGTGCTAAATATTTTAGAAGTACTCCAAGTGTTTCGATTATCTTAATTCGAGTCATTAGAATAGTTATTTGTAAAGTTATGTAAAAGTTCAAGTGTAAGGGGAATGCAACGCCCCTATGATGTATTATTTTGGATGGTAGGGCAAGAGTGTATGTGCAAAAAAAAAAAAAAAAAAAAAAAAAAAAAAATCGAAAAAATCAAGAAAAATACAAAAAAAAAAATGAAAAAAAAAAGAAAAGTAGAAAAAACATACGGACTACCATCCCGTTTCATTTTATGTTTATTTTATCTTTTTGTTATTTCTTTCATTAGCTTAAGTCGAGTCTAGTCTTGGCTTAGCAACGCCATATTTTACATGTAATTAATCAAGATCTTTAACTCGCCACCAGTAAAATATCCCTTATCCAACAAAACCGTGTTTATCATATCCCTACACCTCACGTTATAACCCATGTAAAAGCCCTCTTTGATAGTTTATCTTAGGTGCTTACGCCTAGTGGAGGAGGTTTTTGATCCTTTCCCAAGCCTATGGTAATCTATTTGCTATGACAGGTAGTGAGAGATATTATCCATTTTCATTTATGAGATTTATTTTGATGACACCTAAGAGATGTGAGTATCTAAACACTACTTGTGAGGTGCTAGTTTGTAATCTCCGTGCTTATTATGATTAAAGTGGAACGACTAATTGTTGTAATTACTTTTATATTAGCGTTAAATGACCCCTAACTTGTATTTTGATTAGAATAAAAGCGCATTTGCTTGAGGACAAGCAAATCTCAAGTGTAAGGGTATTTGATGAAGCGAAAAGTGTACCGCTTTTAGGGGGTCATTTAAGCCCTAAATCGTATTTATTTGATCAAATATTGCCCTAAATCGTTCCTTTTGTCATTTTAGGTACTTTGGAGAAGAAATCTGTAAAAGGAAGCATTTTGGACGTTTTTGGAGCATAAAAGTGAAAAAAACGACAAAGTCTCAAAATCGGCGGGAAAAGTACCTTTGACGGTGTAACACCCCCATTTTCGGATTATGCAGCGGAATATAAGCTTGGGGTGCTACTTCATGGTTCACAGTCATGGAAATAGAAAACGACTCGAAAAGAGACGTTTTTAAATAAAAATTGTTATCATTCATTTATTTAATATCAGAGTACATAAGATAGGTCCCAGAGGGATGTTTCGAAATACATTATAAATGATACATTATTCATTTGAATGATAACAAAACGGACACTCTTTTAAAAGAAAGTCCACCGCCACTCCGTGCCAAATCGTACTTCCAGTTACCTGAGATAAACATGCTTAAAAAAGTCAACACAAAGGTTGAGTGAATCCATAGCGTTTAAAGTTATAATCAGTTTGAACACAAGCCAAATAAGAGAAATCAGTTATATCACAGTTCGGAATATTGCACTAAGCCTCATGACACACAAAGCATTAACAGGTAAGTAATTACCCCATAATTAAATGTAGGTAACCTTGCCCCGGGTAGGAGTCTGCCTGAAACTCTTTATTAAACTCAAATATAATGCATTTGGTCACTTAGCCAGCAACACAAATGGGACGTCAACTGCCAATAGATCTATTCACTATATTCGCGCTCACCCGCAGGTGATTAATGGTGCATGATAACAGGGTCTTTTAAAATAAATAGGCAACGGTTAACTTATTGCAATAACAATCAGGAAAATACTTGTGTTCGGTTTAATAGCATGTATCTCCCCACAAGTTTGGAAAACATATAAGAAAAGTGGGACTATGAACTCACCTGAGCAGTCTGGATGGAAAACAAAAGCTAAACAAAGTTGATAAACGTCTCCGGCTTGCAACCTGAATTGGTTATGTCAAGTTTCTCAGTAATTGTTTCTTAATATATAAGTTTTTATTATTCGTTTCGTTATTTGGTTTGCTGATTAAATGCTTAATTGAGCCAATATGTAGTTTCAAAAGTAATATTTTATTATATTT
The DNA here is from genome assembly GCA_021014915.2 of Artemisia tridentata subsp. tridentata. NCBI lineage: Eukaryota > Viridiplantae > Streptophyta > Magnoliopsida > Asterales > Asteraceae > Artemisia > Artemisia tridentata. The sequence continues at coordinate 5,068,276 of CP139503.1, forward strand.
TCTTATCTGTAAGATTCGGTTCCGTTCGTTCGTTAAATGAACACTTCGTTTGTTAGTTATGGTACAAAACGTATATTAGTTTAAAATAAAACTTAATAATAATAATATTAATAATAATAATTATAATAATAATGAAAATTATAATAATATTAAATAAAAATTAGGGTTTTATAATAATTTTCATTCTAAACCTTCAAGTTTCTAGGTTTGGCAAGTTTTTACCCTCAACTTTAGAAAAATGACAACTTTTACCCTTGGACTTTAGTTAATTAACACTTTCTACCCTTCGTATTTGTTATTGACAAAAATGACCCTTGAGTTAAATAACTATGGAATATTTATAATATTGGCCCAATAAAACTCTTATTATTAAAAAAAAAATATACACGAATAACTAAATGAATAATGGATCATTTTACGCGTTCTCTTTTCCTAGATGAAGCTAGCTGGGTCATCTCAAAATAGACTAAGTTTTATAATTTTTGAAATTAGTTTGGTACTTGAAAAATAGTGCTAAAGTCGATCGGGTGAAATGGAAATTAAATAAAGTTTTAATAAAAATCTGGAAAGTAATTTTAAGACTAGCGATAAGCTATTTTTGGACTTAAATATCTTTATGATAACTTGATGTTTTTACGATATTCTTGTTCCTAGAAATAGACAGCTAGGTGATCTAATACTAAGCAAAAATTTAGATTTTATAATGATCATTTAGTGGTTGAAAAGTATGTTCAAAGTTGGTGACTCACGCTGTTTCTCGACCAGGTTTTTAAAAAAAATAAAACTTAGAACTTCAGTCTAGCGATAAGGGGCAATATTCAAAATACAAAATCTTTATGTTGTCTTGACCTTTTTATGAGATTAGTTTTCCTAAAAATTGACACCTACGTGATTTTTAACTCAACCTAAAATCAGAATTTATAAGGGTCGTTTGGTGGGCGAAACTAAGGTCAAAAGTACGGTTACTGAATTGAATAACTAAAAGAGTTAAACTGAGTTTTTAGTTTCTAAATACTAGCGATAAGAACAAGATTTTAGGGCTCAATAACTTAGTAGAAACTTAATCAATTTCCATGATTCTTTTTCCTTTCACTAGCTAGCCATGTGGTCTTTATATGTGTCAAAAATTAGAATTTTTAGTGATGGTTTAAGGTTCGAAACATGGGTGAGAAGTTGGGTCGTGGGGCTGTTCCTATTAAAAAAATCTGTTCTGAATTTAAATAAAAAGACCATTTGTTTTGCGTTTTCACGACTCGAGGTCAAAAGACTTTTTAAGGAAAACGACGTTCCGGACAACTTTCGTGTTTTAAGTTTTCGATGAAACGGACCAGAAAGGCCTCGTTTTGCGTCATGTTCGTCTGCTGTTACAGAAACTTTATTAAGTTTATTTATAACTTCAATTCGACATAACTTTTGACTCGTTTAACTGTTTTCGATGATTCCAATTGCCACGTTCTTCTAAAAATATCCTCTATAACAATATGTAAGTATCTTATAGGCTAGTGTTCTTAAAATATTGAAAAGAAAACAAATAGAGGGTGTTGGTTTGGTTCGAACAGAAAATGAAAAGAAAAGTAAACTTAACATTTTTGATTATGTTTGTATTTGATGGTTATGGTTTAATGTTTTTAAAGATAAATAACATAAATAAACTGAATTTAAAAGGGTTAGTAGAACTTACTTAGGGTTTTGGTCGAGTAGGGTTTTAGAGGGGGAACGAAGTAGGTTTGGAAATGATCACCAGGGCTTCTTCTTTCCAGGCTTCTTTAGTCTCTCCTTTAACTTCTATAAGGGTTGTTTAGTCAGTAGGGGAAATAGAAGTGAGGTTGTGTGGTATGTTCGACTGGAATGTGAGGAAAAAGGGAAATATGTGAGTTGATATTTATAGAAACATAGAAGTTAGGGTTTTCTGGATATGATGAGGAGGGAACATGTGGTTTCTGGAAATGGGTGACAAGTGTGAGGAGGGGGAAAATGGGATGTGGCTTATGGAAGTGAGGTGATGTGTTTCCTTTAAAGGCCATACAAGTAGACATCTTGTGATGTCATTGATGACATGGAGGAGGGGGAAAATGTGAGGGATATTTAGTGTAGGTTTATGTGAAGGTTAACTTAGTTATGATTTTGAGTTAGGAATCGACTAGGACAATTCATAAGAACCGAATGGGCTTTGAGGTGTGGTACTATGGGTTTATGGAGTGGTATTTTAGGTTTATGTATCAATTAGTTTGTTTTTCATAGGGTTAGTTCATGTATTTAAATATTTATAATCATCGTATATATACAAAATTCGGATTTTGAAGAATAAAAGGGAAAATTGGTTTAGGCTTATAAGGATTGTAACATATGTTTAATAATGTTGTATTATTATTTAGAATGTAGGAAAAATATAGTTTTAATAGTTTATTATGTTGTAAAAATTAATTGTTAAGTTTATAAATAAATGGAATTTTTAATTTATGTGCATTAGACACTTGTACATTGAGTTTAAAGACTTGTAAAAATATTTAGTGAGTTTAGGAAAAATAATTTTTAAGAACTATGCATGAATGGTTTGTGAATTATGCTTTGAAAACAAATATAGTTGGGGTTTTATCAAAGTTTTTATAAATAGATGATCTCATGCATAAAGGACTTGTACTTTAGCTTATATGACTTGTACACTAGTTTAAATAACTTGTAAATATATTATTTTGTAAAAATATTTTAGAAATAAATTAGGGTTTGTAAAATGTATACATAAAATCATAGTTATGTGAAATTAGGGTTTTATCGGAAGTTAAGGTTTTTATGCTTTAGGGACTTGTACATTAATTAGATAGTTTGTACTTTAGTAATTCTAGGGTTTTTTTGTTCATAAATGTTGTTATGGTAGTTTAGGGTTTTATGAAATTATCATTAGTTAAGGAACGTTCAGTTTTAAAATATATATTAACGAAATAACGTAAAGTGATAAGTGGAATCTCATAACATTTTAGATTAAAGATGTTTACTTATTTAAATATGAAATCAGTTAAGGTTGGGTTGCAAGCACGGTTATTCGGGATGTGATCTTCGTCACATAAGATAATAATTTACAATCAGGAAAGAAAAAAAAAAAATTCTACGTGGAAAAAGGATAAGTATTCTGAGAGACAGTTTATTTAAATGAGGGATTTTTCATAGTGGTTACAGTCACCCCCCGTTAAGGGAATCTCGTCCCGAGATTCGACATGTGTTGGTTGGAAAGTTGAGAAAATTGATGTATAGGGATAGTTAGGTTCAGATTTCTATCTTATCGAGATAGAGAACGTGATAAAGGAAAATCGTACAACGATTTGGTTGAGTTAGGAGCTTGATATGCTTAAGATGCTTGTCCAATTCATTACATGATTCTTCCGGAATTATACATAGTTGATCAGGTTATGTATAATTGAGGACCAAATGATGTAATGTTTTGTTCAGCCCAGTGATAGGTTAGGGATTTTAGGTACTAATGGGATATCCTTAAAACAAATTTTAGGGTTCGAGTGGAATTCTCATGGAATGGTAAAAACTAATGTTAATCAAGTTTCTAGTGAGATGACAGTGTGTGACTACGAACAAAGCAAGTGAAGTAGAAACGTAATTTTGATTATTATGGAAATATTACAAGATAGAGCTTTCATACGGTAGAAAAGATAGTTAATACACTTAAGTTACGTCCATCGTAACTAAAGTAGAGTACAATAGGAAACATGCTTAGGAAGTTTACAATACGATTTATTTAGCTATAACAGGAATTTCTCTTTTGTCTACATAGGGATGCCATTCCTTGACATGGTCGGAATCTTAACGAGTTCTCACTCTCTTGCACTAGTCTCGGTTCGTCTGTGCGTTCCCATCTCCTAGCACATACGCTCTTCCACGGGCACCATTATTTTGGTCAGCTTTCGGTTTCGGGCACCGGCTCTTGTAATGCCCCTTCTCACCACATTCGTAGCAAGTTATAGCTTCTGGATGTGGATTTGCTCCTGTCGCTTTACAGTCTTTGGTCTGATGTCCAACTTTCCGACAATTTGAGCATCTAATGGTGCATGGTCCGTAGTGGTGCAACGAGCATTGATTGCAAAATGGTTTTGTTCCGACATAACCATTCCTCTCAGCAGGTGTGGCAGTATAGGCTTTGGCTGTCTCTTGTCGACGATTCTGTTGGTGGTGGTGATTGTTACGGTCGTGCTGGTAGTTGTTGTGGTGATGGGAGATCCTTCTATCATCAAGCTTCCGCTTGTGATCATCATTTGCTTGAATGGAATTTCTCTTGATTTCACGATCCATCAGTTTCTGGGCTGTGGTCATTGCTTCCTCCAGCGATTGAGGATTTGAAACAATAACGTTCCCCTCGATGCTTCGAGGTAACCCTTCAGTATACTTCTCTAACATCTTCTCCAGATCAGGAACAATAGTTGGACATAGGAGAGCAAGCTCCTGAAACCTCCTATTGTAAGCCTTGATATCTGTTCCTTTTACTGCTAACGGGTGGAATTCATCCTCCAATTTCTTGATTTCAGCACGAGGGCAATACTTATTTAACATTCTCTTCTTGAGATCATCCCAAGTGAGTTGATGAGCTGCTTCTATTCCCATTGTCCGGGAAGTAGCAAACCACCAAGACAAAGCATCATCTAACAAAGTTCCTGTCGCGAAGGCAACTTTGCAGTCATCAGAACACCCGCTCCTTACAAAGACCACTTCCATACGTTCAAACCAACGAGCTAATTCTGTAGCTCCTTCTGTTCCTTTGAAGAAAGTTGGCTTGCAATTCATGAAATCTTTGTATGTACACTTGTGAACATTTGCTGACCTGATTTCTCCATTGGGTCGGCTAGTGCTTCCAGTACGAGCAAATTCTGCTGCTTGACTCTCTAGGGCTGCAGCGACACTGTCTGCAACAAGCTTTCGGATAGCAGCTTGGGACATGGGCGGTTCGGGGGAAGTGCGAGGCATATTTCTAGTAATACAATGAGAAAACACACGTTTAAAATTTGACCATGTTAAATTAACAAGGTAAAATCCATGTTAATTATAAAATCACAACATGTCCAAATACTATCATACGCGTATGTAAGATGATCATCACTGGCCCACATTAACCGATACCGTACACAGCAAAAATCAAAACCACATATAGTCATAAATAACTTGCTAACTTGTTATATATATAACAAAATTAGTACAAGCGTCATATTTATGCTATATATCTCATGGCCGAGATATTGTACAAAAGCTGGTAGATATAAATCTGATTTTAGTGGCTACCAGAAACTCTTTTGAGTCAACTTTTCAGTTTGACGATCATGCTGACGAGGATATATATTCTTAATATTTTTCTTTCATATCTCCCACTATTTTCTCCAAAATAGTGATCTTCATCTGAGCTGTCGTCAGTTCTTCATTCTTCTTTTTCTTTTCTTCTCCTTTAACATCTTCAATTCGTCATAGGTATTTCTCGTCTTGGCTGCTCATGACGGTCCTCTGCCTTCTTACGTTTCTCGTCCATCTTCTGCTTCATGGTCTCTGAATCTTCAGCTCCATATATTATACCCTTGATGCATTCTAGAGACAGCTCATCGTAATGACCTACGCAGTCTCGTTCTGTTCTTCTTGCCATTCTAATTGCGTCAGCAGGGTAAAGATAGTCGGCTGTCGTTCTTGTGCTGATTGCGAACATTTGCTTACCTCAAAGACTCGCGTTGGAATAGGGAAGTCGGGAATTGGTAATCGGGGTAAAATATGATATCGGGTGATAATGGTCCTAGCTTTTTCACTAAGTTTAAATGGGACAGATAAGGGAATAGAAATTTATAGTTGATAGTGGAGATAGTAAAGATGTAGAAACTGACGGTATATATATGTAGGAAAGTGGATATGGTAGTGATGACGAGGATGTAGGTATTATCATGATGTCCGGTACTATCGTGATATTTTTCAATATCCGAGTCCGACATAAGAGGAATAGAATGGGTAGGGAAAGTCAGGATTCTGTAACCACCCGGTAATTATAAACATTTTACTATGTAACTAATAATTAGAATAAACACATACAAGTAACGTTTCAGTGGCGTTGTGGCACGGAGGACTTTTTAGTTAAGTTTGTGAAAATCGGTTATAGTCCAATGTTTGAAAACATTTGGTTCTCTATAACCACAAGCTCTGATACCAATCTGTAACACCCCCATTTTCGGATTATGCAGCGGAATATAAGCTTGGGGTGCTACTTCATGGTTCACAGTCATGGAAATAGAAAACGACTCGAAAAGAGACGTTTTTAAATAAAAATTGTTATCATTCATTTATTTAATATCAGAGTACATAAGATAGGTCCCAGAGGGATGTTTCGAAATACATTATAAATGATACATTATTCATTTGAATGATAACAAAACGGACACTCTTTTAAAAGAAAGTCCACCGCCACTCCGTGCCAAATCGTACTTCCAGTTACCTGAGATAAACATGCTTAAAAAAGTCAACACAAAGGTTGAGTGAATCCATAGCGTTTAAAGTTATAATCAGTTTGAACACAAGCCAAATAAGAGAAATCAGTTATATCACAGTTCGGAATATTGCACTAAGCCTCATGACACACAAAGCATTAACAGGTAAATAATTACCCCATAATTAAATGTAGGTAACCTTGCCCCGGGTAGGAGTCTGCCTGAAACTCTTTATTAAACTCAAATATAATGCATTTGGTCACTTAGCCAGCAACACAAATGGGACGTCAACTGCCAATAGATCTATTCACTATATTCGCGCTCACCCGCAGGTGATTAATGGTGCATGATAACAGGGTCTTTTAAAATAAATAGGCAACGGTTAACTTATTGCAATAACAATCAGGAAAATACTTGTGTTCGGTTTAATAGCATGTATCTCCCCACAAGTTTGGAAAACATATAAGAAAAGTGGGACTATGAACTCACCTGAGCAGTCTGGATGGAAAACAAAAGCTAAACAAAGTTGATAAACGTCTCCGGCTTGCAACCTGAATTGGTTATGTCAAGTTTCTCAGTAATTGTTTCTTAATATATAAGTTTTTATTATTCGTTTCGTTATTTGGTTTGCTGATTAAATGCTTAATTGAGCCAATATGTAGTTTCAAAAGTAATATTTTATTATATTTTCTTATCTGTAAGATTCGGTTCCGTTCGTTCGTTAAATGAACACTTCATTTGTTAGTTATGGTACAAAACGTATATTAGTTTAAAATAAAACTTAATAATAATAATATTAATAATAATAATTATAATAATAATGAAAATTATAATAATATTAAATAAGAATTAGGGTTTTATAATAATTTTCATTCTAAACCTTCAAGTTTCTAGGTTTGGCAAGTTTTTACCCTCAACTTTAGAAAAATGACAACTTTTACCCTTGGACTTTAGTTAATTAACACTTTATACCCTTCGTATTTGTTATTGACAAAAATGACCCTTGAGTTAAATAACTATGGAATATTTATAATATTGGTCCAATAAAACTCTTATTATTAAAAAAAAATATACACGTGAATCTAGTGACTTAGGAAGAGTTTTGGACTCGAATAACTAAATGAATAATGGATCATTTTACGCGTTCTCTTTTCCTAGATGAAGCTAGCTGGGTCATCTCAAAATAGACTAAGTTTTATAATTTTTGAAATTAGTTTGGTACTTGAAAAATAGTGCTAAAGTCGATCGGGTGAAATGGAAATTAAATAAAGTTTTAATAAAAATCTGGAAAGTAATTTTAAGACTAGCGACAAGCTATTTTTGGACTTAAATATCTTTATGATAACTTGATGTTTTTACGATATTCTTGTTCCTAGAAATAGACAGCTAGGTGATCTAATACTAAGCAAAAATTTAGATTTTATAATGATCATTTAGTGGTTGAAAAGTATGTTCAAAGTTGGTGACTCACGCTGTTTCTCGACCAGGTTTTTAAAAAAAATAAAACTTAGAACTTCAGTCTAGCGATAAGGGGCAATATTCAAAATACAAAATCTTTATGTTGTCTTGACCTTTTTATGAGATTAGTTTTCCTAAAAATTGACACCTACGTGATTTTTAACTCAACCTAAAATCAGAATTTATAAGGGTCGTTTGGTGGGCGAAACTAAGGTCAAAAGTACGGTTACTGAATTGAATAACTAAAAGAGTTAAACTGAGTTTTTAGTTTCTAAATACTAGCGATAAGAACAAGATTTTAGGGCTCAATAACTTAGTAGAAACTTAATCAATTTCCATGATTCTTTTTCCTTTCACTAGCTAGCCATGTGGTCTTTATATGTGTCAAAAATTAGAATTTTTAGTGATGGTTTAAGGTTCGAAACATGGGTGAGAATTTGGGTCGTGGGGCTGTTCCTATTAAAAAAATCTGTTCTGAATTTAAATAAAAAGACCATTTGTTTTGCGTTTTCACGACTCGAGGTCAAAAGACTTTTTAAGGAAAACGACGTTCCGGACAACTTTCGTGTTTTAAGTTTTCGATGAAACGGACCAGAAAGGCCTCGTTTTGCGTCATGTTCGTCTGCTGTTACAGAAACTTTATTAAGTTTATTTATAACTTCAATTCGACATAACTTTTGACTCGTTTAACTGTTTTCGATGATTCCAATTGCCACGTTCTTCTAAAAATATCCTCTATAACAATATGTAAGTATCTTATAGGCTAGTGTTCTTAAAATATTGAAAAGAAAACAAATAGAGGGTGTTGGTTTGGTTCGAACAGAAAATGAAAAGAAAAGTAAACTTAACATTTTTGATTATGTTTGTATTTGATGGTTATGGTTTAATGTTTTTAAAGATAAATAACATAAATAAACTGAATTTAAAAGGGTTAGTAGAACTTACTTAGGGTTTTGGTCGAGTAGGGTTTTAGAGGGGGAACGAAGTAGGTTTGGAAATGATCACCAGGGCTTCTTCTTTCCAGGCTTCTTTAGTCTCTCCTTTAACTTCTATAAGGGTTGTTTAGTCAGTAGGGGAAATAGAAGTGAGGTTGTGTGGTATGTTCGACTGGAATGTGAGGAAAAAGGGAAATATGTGAGTTGATATTTATAGAAACATAGAAGTTAGGGTTTTCTGGATATGATGAGGAGGGAACATGTGGTTTCTGGAAATGGGTGACAAGTGTGAGGAGGGGGAAAATGGGATGTGGCTTATGGAAGTGAGGTGATGTGTTTCCTTTAAAGGCCATACAAGTAGACATCTTGTGATGTCATTGATGACATGGAGGAGGGGGAAAATGTGAGGGATATTTAGTGTAGGTTTATGTGAAGGTTAACTTAGTTATGATTTTGAGTTAGGAATCGACTAGGACAATTCATAAGAACCGAATGGGCTTTGAGGTGTGGTACTATGGGTTTATGGAGTGGTATTTTAGGTTTATGTATCAATTAGTTTGTTTTTCATAGGGTTAGTTCATGTATTTAAATATTTATAATCATCGTATATATACAAAATTCGGATTTTGAAGAATAAAAGGGAAAATTGGTTTAGGCTTATAAGGATTGTAACATATGTTTAATAATGTTGTATTATTATTTAGAATGTAGGAAAAATATAGTTTTAATAGTTTATTATGTTGTAAAAATTAATTGTTAAGTTTATAAATAAATGGAATTTTTAATTTATGTGCATTAGACACTTGTACATTGAGTTTAAAGACTTGTAAAAATATTTAGTGAGTTTAGGAAAAATAATTTTTAAGAACTATGCATGAATGGTTTGTGAATTATGCTTTGAAAACAAATATAGTTGGGGTTTTATCAAAGTTTTTATAAATAGATGATCTCATGCATAAAGGACTTGTACTTTAGCTTATATGACTTGTACACTAGTTTAAATAACTTGTAAATATATTATTTTGTAAAAATATTTTAGAAATAAATTAGGGTTTGTAAAATGTATACATAAAATCATAGTTATGTGAAATTAGGGTTTTATCGGAAGTTAAGGTTTTTATGCTTTAGGGACTTGTACATTAATTAGATAGTTTGTACTTTAGTAATTCTAGGGTTTTTTTGTTCATAAATGTTGTTATGGTAGTTTAGGGTTTTATGAAATTATCATTAGTTAAGGAACGTTCAGTTTTAAAATATATATTAACGAAATAACGTAAAGTGATAAGTGGAATCTCATAACATTTTAGATTAAAGATGTTTACTTATTTAAATATGAAATCAGTTAAGGTTGGGTTGCAAGCACGGTTATTCGGGATGTGATCTTCGTCACATAAGATAATAATTTACAATCAGGAAAGAAAAAAAAAAAATTCTACGTGGAAAAAGGATAAGTATTCTGAGAGACAGTTTATTTAAATGAGGGATTTTTCATAGTGGTTACAGACGGCGTCAGGGATTGTTCTAGACGGTGTCACGGCTTGGCAAAAAGAGGTGGATATGAAAAATACACATGATAAGCCAGGGAGTTTTGCAATGTAAAGTCTGACGGCGTCACCCTTTAAGGTGATCAAGGCCATCACGGTTTAAGTTAAAGAGGGACGGCGTCAAGCCCATTTCTGACGGCGTCAAGCCTTGATAGGCCAGAGCGGATTTTGGAGCACTAAAGAGGGACGGCGTCAAGAAGGCTATCCGGGAACCCTAGACACGGCGAGGTGACGGCGTCAAGTCCTATAATGTGACGCCGTCAGCCCTTAAACTCTATATATAGTTTTGCAATTTTTTGTCATTAGTGTGCAACTTTGTGAGGAGAAACCCTAAGACGAATTTCTGCCATTTTTAAGGGTTTTCATACCCTTGGATTTCCCATGTTTAATTGAAGATAAGTAATCATTTAATCAATCAATATGTCTATGTGTTGTTTGATTATATCTTGTTCTTGTCTTTTGATTAACATGCTAGGCTAGATTTATCTTGTGTTTGCTTAGATCTAATGAAACCTAACTATTGATTATCGGTTGTTAATGTGTTATTAATTGTATTGGATGATTGTTTATCGATGTTAGGCTTAAGAAAACTGGCTAACTTCCTATACGGTAACTTGCTTGAACGTCTTAAGAAATATGAACCAATGCGTACTAGGTTTTTATGGTTGTATTTAATGCATGAGCGAATTCTAGTGATCCCATGTTAGGAGCTTCCTAGCCGGCTCGACATAGGAGTGAAGTAGGAGCTTGTAGAGTTGGGGAAGTACGTACGCCACCCCACGATTGGTATTAAGGAATACACCCTTCATCCACGCAATTAATACACACTAATCAACCGGTAAAAGATAGTTAGGGAGTAAGGAAATCTAAGTAAACACATTTCTCTCCACATAAGTTTCACAACCTTTTCATTTTCAGTTATTTTATTTTATTTGCATTTATAGTTAATTGGGTTAGTTGACTAGCAACTAATTCCGCCCACTCCTTCAAACCCGAGATTTTACTTGCTTTCATAAAATATAAAAAAAATACAAAAAGAATCTTCCCTCACCCTTAGACCTATTAGAGTAGTTTTTCAATCCTAACGACACTATTCCCTGTGGAGAACGATCAATCCCCCGTACTTACCACTACACTATACTACATCGGTCAGGTACACTGCCTGGTGGGGTTGTAAGCCTCTTGAGATCCCTCGAGAGGTAAAACCTGTTGTAAGGTCGCAAAACCACGCATCAACACCCTTTTCTGTGTAGAAGGCTGTCTTTTCTTCATCTTCCTCCGCCATTTGTATTTGGTGATACCCTTTGTAGGCGTCCAGAAAACATTTTAGACGAAACCCTGAGAGAGATTCGACCTTCCAATCGATTTCTGGTAGAGGGTAGCAGTCCTTCGGGCAAGCTTTATTGATGTCGGTGAAGTCAACGCACATACGTCACCCTCCGTCACTTTTCTTTACCATGACTGGGTTGGCAACCCAAGTTTGGTATTTCACTTCCCTGAGAATTCCTGCTCGCACAAGCTCATCCACCTCTTTGCAAGCAGCTGCATTTCTTTCTGGTGCCAGGCTTCGTTGCTTCTGCTTAATTGGTTCAATGTGTTTGAACTCGTTAAGCTTATGTTCTGTGCCGAAGGGCTTGCCATCGATCATAAGAGTCCTGGGAACTCCTGTTATGTCTGAATATGTCCATGCGAACACATCTTTGTTGGCTTTGAGTAGCTTCTCCAGGTCTGCTTTGAAGTTAGCAGGGAGTTGCTTTCCGATTACCACCGTTTGCTCTGGATAGGGCTCATTTATCACAATACGTTCTTCGGCATCCGTACAACTAAGGATAGCCTTCGGAGGCTCCTCCGAACTTTCTCTAATCTTTTTGCCACTGTCTCCCACATGCCCTTGACTGTAACTGGAGAACACGGTTCCTATCCCATAAGGTGTATGGAACTTTACCGCTGCATGTATAGTGGAAACTACGATACCCATCTTTTGCATGGCGGTCCTTCCTATCAGCAAGTTGTAAGGAGAGTTGGACCTTACAATAGCGAACATGAGGGTTTCTGTCCTTGCGAGCTTTCCTTCTCCAATTGTTATTTCCAATGGAACTTCTCCCAGAGGCCACGAATGCTCACCAGAAAATCCCACCAAAGGTATCTTCGAATCAACCCGCTGCGACCTGATCGAATGCCTGAGCTTGAGAAAGCAATGCTCATAAATGATTTCGCAGGAGCTTCCACAGTCCATATAGGCTCTATTCACTTCTCGGTTGGAAATGAGGACTTTGATGACTACTGGATCATTTGAAGGGACTTGGCCTGTGAGTGGAGGAAAAGGTACTTCCCCTATTGCATTACCCTCCTGCTCCGTTACCTTTCTTTTCAATCTGGCTTCGCCCCAACGAACCATGAGTATTGGGGCTTCGAGAGGAGTAGTATCTTTAGCCAATTGGGTGTCGGTCATCTTTTCCTTTCCCTTCTTTATGCCCTTCACCAAGTGTGCCAATTGCTCGGACTGCACAACTTCTTCTATCTGTTTCTTTAACTCTCTACAACTGTTCGTATCCTGACCATAAACTTCGTGAAAGTGACAATACTTGCTGGTATCCCAGCATTTGCCCTTACTTGTCATACGAGAGGGTGCTTCGATGGCCTTAGCAGCCCATTCCGTAGCAAGTATTTCCTTTGGAGACTTGGTTAGACTGCTTAACAAACCGTGGTTGGGACCTTTGTTGTACGGAGAAAACCTGTCTCTGTTCTTGTTCTTGTTCTTTGACCCTTCCCACGAAGAATGCTTCGAAAACTTGTTGTTGCTGTCTCTGTCTATCGGAGCTCCATTAGTGGATACCTCTTTCGCTTCGATCCAAGTATACGTCTTTTCCATTAACCCTTTGTAAGTTGTCGGAAGGTCAGCGGACAAGAATTCCACCAAACTCCGATTTCGAAGACCATGTACGAAACCCGAAATACGCTGATCTTCATGAAGACCCAGAATCTGCAAAGTATCATCGGTGTACCTAGTAACGAAGGCCCTTGTGCTTTCGTTTTCCTTTTGTTTGATGTTGTGCACCGTTAAATGAGTCATTGTGAACTTCTTTTGCTGACTGAAGTGTGGCCGAAACTTGGCCTTAAGATCATCAAGATTGACGATGCTACCGGGCTTTTTCCCATTCCACCAAATACGAGTAGAATCTCGTAGGGTGTATGTAAACGTATGACAGGCCACCGGCATAACCCATTTTTGCATTTTAATAGCCCCTTCGAACAAGTGTAAGAAATTGTCCGGATCCCCCTTCCCATCATAAGTCCCAATGTGCGAAGGCATTTTCAACCCATCAGGCAATGAGTAATCTTCTATCCACCTAACGAAAGGTGTAGCTGAACCCATAGGGTCTGAGTATAGACAATTGTACGGTGGTGCATACATGGGAACAGTATTATAGGGATTGTTGTTTGAGGGCATTCCCATAAGAGTTTGACTTGGGTAGGACTGATAAGGTGTATTCATGGCAAACGGATAACCGTTTCCCATGGCATACGGAGGGTACGCCATAGGATGCCCGAAGGGTATGTTCCCATAAGCTTGAGGGAGGCTTGGGTTAGTAGGCTGTCCATTTACTGGAGGATATAAATTTTGAGGATAAGACTGAGTTTGGAACGAGGGGTACATACCATTGGGAGGAAGATTTCCTCCCATATTAATTGTAGGTGGATTGCCTTCTACGCCTGATGCGTGAGAAGGCTGCAACGGAACCCCAGCTTCAGTCCTTCCAAGATGAGCTGCCAGCAATGGAGGCAAAGTCACCCCCACTTCTTCCCTTTGTTGGCTCCTACCGTTAGAACCTTCGGTAACCGCCCCTTCTCTCCTTGTCGGAGCCCTCTCGGGAACTCCTTCGAAACCGACGGACCTTTTGCTTAGCCTTCGACTGACTGGAGACCCAATCCTTAAGGCCGATAGAGTTGCTCCTTGGGTCGGAGGCCTAGGTTCCATCTCCCTTTCTTCATCATACTCATCACTTGAGTATTCCAACTCCCTTCGCATCTCAGCATTCCTGACTTGCCTCTTACGAGCCCTTAGGAGGGATTCCAACACTTCGTTGTTGGCTTCGACAAAGGCTGGGCTAATAATGGGCTCCGGATTGGCTGATGTCGAAGCATGATGGTTGGGTGTTGTTTCTAGGTGAGAACGTGTTGTGAACGTGGAAGCGGTTATTGGGGGAAGGTTGTTAGAGTCATTGATTGGTATTGGTGCTAAGGTAGAGAAACCCGGTGGGGGAGTATCTTCTCTTCCTTGATCCATGCCGGATATATAGTGAAAGTTGTTGGTTGGTTATAAGCTTGGAAATAACGAGACCAATTGTAGCGGTCCACGGATGGCGCCACTGATTGAACAAATAATTGCATAACCAAGCCTTCGATGGTGATCAAAGGAATAATGGGGTGTTGAGATTGCGCCAAGCTCGTTCTTAACCTGAAATAAGAAATACGAAGACACTACGTTAAGTGATTGCGCAGGGGTTGGACCCTGCGAACCACCTCCGGCGTGCGAGTAAGTATGTGTAATGGTAATGTAGGTTGTAAATTGAGAGAGTGAAGTTAACTTACATTTTTCATGCCCGACTAAGCTATTTATAGGGGAGAAATAGGCCTTAGTGGGCGGTTTGCACATGTTTCGGAGATCATGGGGGCGTCCCATGATTTGTGGTAACCGCTAGGGCTTTGTAGCCCATGATCTCTGATTTGGCGGGAAAGCCAAGGGAAGATGAGATGTGGGTTTGACCAGGTCAGGATTGTCCTTCGTGCTAGTTCCTTCGTAGGAGATACCCCGAAGGGCTTAAGGCTTTGATTGGCGGATTCCCACATGGTAACCAGTTCGCAGGCGAATGGTTTTACGCCAATGAAACGTGTTAGGAGATTAACCTGGGCCTCCGAAGGGAGGGCTTTCTACAGGCTCGAAGGGGAGTCCTTCGACCCGTTCGGAGGGTACATCATCACTAACCTTAGTCACCTTATATCTCCATGACTATCCTATTGTTGCCATAAACCAATTATTTGAAAATCTCTCAAAGTGTTTATGATTGTAAAAACATATTTTGTTAACACTTTGAGAGTTTTGTACTTTCAGAAATGCTCCCCCTTAACATGTGCTCATAACTGTTTAAAATAAATTTGCACATGTCGGGTAGAGTCAGCACTTTTTGAATTGATTGATTTTCAGTGAATATGACCGTTGCGAGACACGTTTACATCACTAGTTAGACTAGCTTGAAATTATTACCCATCCAGGTCATACTCAAAGAAAATCTCTCAAAATTGGTACACTCTACTTAGACAAGTCCTTTGCGAGACACGTTTACATCACTGGATAAACCAGCTTGAAATTAGTATCCATCCAGGACATGTCTTTTCGATTACTGACTTTTGATATCGTCAATTCGAGGGTACAATTCTGAGTTGAGCTCATGTGAGATTTTAACTTATCATTTACCATATTTTAATCACATTTTTATTCTCCCCCTCAAAAATAGCATATTCATGTTGTTTTTGATAAACTTTTGATTAAAATATGCTTTTTGATGTTTACGGGAAGAATTTCAAGAACTTTTGTTGTTTAGAACAAAGATTTTTGTTTCAAGTGCTCCCCCTTGACAAGGGAATACTTGTTCTTTTGAGTAGAATTTTGAAAACACTAGTACAAAAATAGGATTTAGTCACACATGCTGTTTTTCGAACAGCCACACAGTCGCCTTTTTATGTGACTAAATGATCTAGAATAAAATAAACAGCCACACTTGATCCGACTTGTGTGACCATTTCGGAATTACATCCGAGGCTACAGCCATACATTTGAATATTTTCGTAACTATACGTATCTGGTAAATTTTTATTTTATTTTTTAGTCACTTATAATTTGGGACGTGTGACGGATACAAATAAGGTTGAAACATTAGTCACACTATATATATACATATGTGACAAATATATGTCACGCAATTGAAAAGTGTGACCAAAATCCATATATGGTCACACGAAGTAATTGTGTATGTGGCTAAATCATATGCTCAAGTTTGTCACACATTATTTAAGCGTGACTGCTAGTTTTTGTTGAAAATTTAGCCACATATGAATTTGAAATGTGTGACAACTGAAAAGTAAGTTTGAAGCATAGTCACAATATGCATTTAAAAGTGACAAATATATGTCACACACTTGAGATGTGTGACCAAATGTCATATATGGTCACACTAAACCATAGGCATACATGATTAAGTGTGACCAAAATTCGATACAAATAGTCACGTAAGTTAATATGTGTGTCTAAAGTTAAGTGTGTGTTTGCCTGCCAATTCCTAATGTGTATGGTCACATTTAATTGTAGCACAATCATGTGACTATAGGCAATAGTCAAATTTTGTCACACATTATTTAAGTGTAGTCACAATTCGATACATATGGTCACACATTTCTGATAACTTATGCAATAGTCAAAAATTTAAAAATATCAATGTTTTGGCTCGATTGTAAGCATTTATGTAAGCATATTTTGTCAGACTATACATTCTAGCAGTAATAACTATACATTCTAGCAGTAATAACTACACATGTTTATCTCATAAGCAGTAATAACTATACATGTTTAAGTCAAACTATACATTCTAGCAGTAATAACTATACATTCTATTTCTTGTCCTTGGGTCCTAGATACTGTTCCATCTTCCTGAGCAGTTCATATGCCATGTCATCATAATTAAGCTGAAGCTTGAGTATTTTCTTCCTACGCAACATCTGATGTAGAATGTCTTTGTGAAACTTTAATGGGTAATCCTTTTCTACAAGCATGTAGATCACCAACTCATTCACAGTTAAAACATGTACTCCACATCGTTGAAAAATTTTCCATTCTTTAACAGTATTGTGCGTTAGTCTTCTCCAACATTCATCTTCATGATTTGGTTCAAACATTACCTTCAAATAATTCCAGACTTCTCTATCATAAGCTTGTTCTGGTGTCTTATTACCAAATCTTTGTTTGAGTAATTTCCATAGAGCTATCATATCTCGTCTATCAAAATCATGAACCATGTGAAGAAAGCTTACAAACCTTCTAGAAGAACCATCATGCCTCTTAATATCGTAATAAATTGTTTCCCCATGAGATCCAGACTTATAATCAACAATGGGATGTTTGACAGTTAAAGGTTGTGCATCCATGGCTTCTCCTACAGAGTCAACTGCAAGTTCAGTGTGAGCTTGCATTTGTTCTTTAGCAACAGCTTGCTCAGTTTGTTCTTGTTTTCTCTTTTTACTGCTTTCTATTTCCAACTGTTCACCTGCTCTCTTTGAACTGTCATTCAAGAAGAGTTCATTGTTTCTCTTGGCAATTGCATATAATTCTTCAATTCTTTTATCATCCAAGAATTTCAAATCCTTTAGTTTCCAACTGGCCACATTCTTCAAATACCTGCACATGAGTAGATGTTTATGATGTACATATTGGGTGTTGTTGATATTAATATAAATTTACCTTTGCAAAAAAAAAAAAAAAAAAAACCTGCACATGAGATCTCTTCTTTGTTTTTGAGTGGGTGGCTTGTTCTTCTTAGCTGCATATCTTTGTTCTGCATACAACTTCTTTTTTGCATCAAAAATTTCTTTCAGCATCCTGGCTTTTTCATCTACTGAGTACTTATCTTGCTCTTGTTTATGTAGTTTCTTAGCAAGCTCAGAATCAGCTGCAACCTGAGCCCTTTCCTCATCCCATGAAGCTATTAACTCTGCATCTTTTTCTTCTTGTATTCTCCTTTTTTCCAAAATTGTCTTATGTTCTGCATCATACTTTTGTGATAATTTCATAGCAATTTCAGCATCAACTTTTAATTTCTCTTCTTTTGATAATGGTTTCTCCACAGGCTCTTCAGTAAGAATCCCTTTACCTTTGCCTTGTACCTGTGGAGTTGATTGTTTAGCTTTTGGAGAGGATGATGGCTCTTGTATCACAACACCTTTGGTTACTGGTTTTGCTGTCTTCAGCTCAGCAAGTACACTAACAGCAGTTGCAAAAACCTCTAGTGTAGCAGTACTAGCTTTTGTAGTACCAGCTGTAATTGGCTCACTAGCACTATCAGCATTTGTAACCTTGCCCAGACGATGATCAATCACCACTTGATTCCCTTGGTTATCCTCCCCTGAAACTTTGCCTTCATTCCCTCCCTGTTTGGGAGCATCCTTAGAAGCTTCAGAAGATTTAACCTTTTGTTTGGGAATTCTTGATCCTTTGACTCCTTCTAAATACCTAACCCTTCTCTTCAAAGCCTTTATCTCCCCACCTTGAGCTTTGATGACTCCATCTTGGGAAGAAGCTATTGCTCGCAGATCACCAATTTGTGCAGACAGCTTGGCACAGGTATCCTTCAATTCATTCAAACGTTGCATACTATCCTCACCACTGTCCTGTGCTGCTGCTAAGCTAGACACAGTAGTGGCAGCCCTTGCCAACATGTCACTCTCCCCCCCAGTGACATCCTCATCTGCAACAGTTGGTATAGAACCACTAGCCTGAGGTAGCTCAGTGTTCTTGGTGTTAGTCCTACGTTTATAGGTCTTTTGTTGTTGTTCTGTGGGTGTGTGATGGGTACCAGCTGGGATTGCTGAACCTTCACCCATTTGGGTTTGGGCTAGTGCCAACATTGTTGGAAACAAAGGTGTCACTGTCCCTGCAAAAAATTTTCCAACCCTCCTCATATTAGCAAAAACCTTTTTGGTAAGGCAGGGAGTGGGATAAACATTTTTGTGACTTTTCATTTTTTTTAAATTGGTTGTCCAAAAAGAGTTGCAAAACCTTGGATATAGAAAATATTTAGCCGAAGAACTTTCCAAGTTCTTAACTATACTATCAAAAATTAATTTCGAGAAATTAAATCGTTGAGTATTTTCAGCCAAACAAATTATAGCAGAAGCTAAATTACTGCTAAATTCATTCCACGCAGTTGTATTTGGACTTAGACACACTAAGACAGTATGAATTAAGAATTTCCACTGAGGAGAAAAATTACCTTTTTCAAACTTTAAAGCATCTGTATTTCTATCATAGCCCATCAGTGAAAGTTTTTCAAAGATTGTAGTATTTGGAAGATTCTCAACTCCGTTAGCATCATCTAGGAGAAGATCTCTTCGAATAGACGCCTCTGTAATGATAATCATCTGCCCATCTACAAGGGCATGGATTTGTGCTTCCCCATTAATAGTTTTGACCTTAGCAGACGACCAAAACTGGATAATGTTGGAAGTATATATAGTAGGTTTTACTGTTAATGCAAACTTAATATAGCTTGCATTAAGGAAATCAATGATCTTAGTAAAATCTACAGACTCGTTGGATTTTTCTAAAAAGGCAACATTATTATGAGGTTCGGTAAAAGTTAGGTTCGACATTATGATTTGATTTGGGGGTTTTGCAATATGACGATTAAAATTCGATTAGGGAGTGGAAGAGAGAGATTATTGTGTGCGTGAATGTGCTTGTGTGCCTCAATTGGGGATTTTTACCCTTTAAGTAAAAAGTGATACAAACTAACCTGCACTCCCAACCACTGCTAAAAAGATACCCAGCAGTACAACGTTTCGCTAGCAGTACAATGGTTTGCCTAGCAGTACAATAATAATAACTGCATTCAAATATCATAAACTTGTAATAATAGCAGCATTCATATATTAAACAGAGTCAAAATAAGTTTACATTTACATAGGCAAAATATATAAACAAAAGATACATTAAGACATATATATACTAGCTTGAATACTTTTGTAAACTTCAACTATTTGCTCTCTTGCTTCTTCTATTTTTTTGTTCCTCTCACTAATTTTCTTCTGATGCTCCTCAATGACCTCAAAATGTTTCTTGTTCCTTTCTTCAAACAACTTTATACGCTTGTTGTAAATTTCTATCAGTGCGTTTTGAGTACCATACTCGCCTTCCCTACATTTCTCCCAAATATGTTGGGATATGCCTAATTTTTTATATTCTTCAGGCATTGGAGGAGGAAAATCATCCCTTGGGCGTTTGTTTTTGTTTGAAGAAGGAGTTGAAGAGGATTCAGCCATTGAAATTTGAAATTTATTTTCTAATGAAAATATCAAAGGAGTTGATTATGAACGGTTTTCTATGTCCATAGGTATAAATAGGCTGCAGACGGTATACGAACGGTTCCCAATACTTTAGGCGGGAAGAGGGACCATCGAAATGCGCCAAAATTAAACAGATGGATAATAGGATTTGGTTTGTGTTTGGTTTGGATCGACTAGTTTAGTTGATTTGGAAGTGTTTTTGGTGTTGGATTGACTAATTGACTTTTTGATTAGGGTAATTGATATTTTCTATATTAAATTATTAATGATATTAAATAAGTTTATAGGGTTTGAAAATAGTTGAGTTAAAGGTGAGTTAAGGGTGAGTTATGATTGCGGGTATTTTTTTTGAGTTAAAGGTGAAAAGGTTAAAGTTGACGTGGCAGTGTGTTTAAGATCTTATAGGATCCCGATCTTTACCATAGGATCTTAAGAACTAATATATTTGGATTTATTGGACTATTCGTTTGGTTATTGTTTGAACCGCAAACTAAAAAAGTATGGAATGTATTTTGTAGAATTAAAAAAAAAAAAAAAACATGTTAATACTCTTTAAATGACATTATACCCGTAGACTATTCGAGACATGCTACCCGTAGACTAACATATTTGGATTTATTGGACTATTCGTTTGGTTATTGTTTGAGTTACGGATTGGTTTAGCTTTAAGGGTTTAGGGTTTAGGGTTTTTAGGGTTTGTAAAAAATTGTAATGTTTTATTTGCCTCTTTGATATGGTATGTAATGTTTTATAAAAAATTGTAACATTTTCTAAAGTATCAAATAGAAATACATTAAACATCAAATAGAAATAATACATTAGACTTCAAATAGAAATTACATTAAACTACGATACGGAAATTAAAACCAAACTACAAATGAAAATACGATAAGGAAATTAAAAAGAAACTACGAATGAAGACTTGCATATCTTTCAAGTTGTTCCATTTCCAGGAAGACTTGCATATCTTGGTCCATTTGTCTGAGTTGTTCCTTTGTCAAACCAAACGGATTTGGGTCTTGGTCGACAACCGGTGGATTGTACACCGGTTCATTTTTCGGTGGATTGTTAAAATAGGCTCCAACGGCTAACGAATTAACCAGCAGAGGTGCAAAAGGCTATCCTCACCCGATTACACAATGAACAAGAATAAGAACTCAAATTGATTAACACACTAATTTATAAAGTTACGATACGAAAAAAACGATACGGGAATTAAAAATAACGATACAACAAATACTAATACGATACGAAATTTTATATAGAGTTGTAGTTGTCGATGAGATCCGACTTTTCCTCCCAAACTTTGACTTTGGGAAACTACCACCCAAATTTCAGCTAGCAACTTCTCTTCCTCTTTAGACAAACGATTATTCATTTCAGATTTGTTGAACACCCAAGAACGGTATGGTATTTATAACCGTTTGAACTTTTAAATTCAAAATTCGAATTTAATTAACGAGCGGGATATTCAAAACATAAAATTTGAAATTCAAATTCAAACTGGAGGGCGGGATATATTTCAAAATTCAAATTCAAATTGGAGGGCGGGATATATTTCAAATTTCAAACTTTCAAATTTGTTAATTCTTGTCCACTATAAATAGCATGGCCTCTGAAACAAATGTCACACACAAACACATTCAACATCCAAACTTTTCAAATTCAAGATCCAAACATCTCAAATTCAACATGTCTTCCAGAAAAGATTTCCGGCAACAATTTCCAAGCCCACCTCGCCAAAGGGATTTCGGGCAACAATTTCCAAGCCCACCTCGCCAAAGGGATTTCGGGCAACAATTTCCAAGCCCACCTCGCCAAAGGGATTTCGGGCAATAATTTCCAAGCCCACCTCGCCAAAATGAAGAATTCCATACTCCACCCGAGCATATCTTTCCGGTTTTCCAACCGGAAAATTTTCCGGTGAATAATCAACCGGAAAATGAACCGGTGCACAATCCACCGGTTGCCAACCAAGACCCAAATCCGTTTGGGTTAACTGAGGAACAACTTCGCCAAATGGACCAAGATATGCAAGTCTTACTGGAAATGGAAGCACTTGAAATAGAAGAGGAAGCTGCTCGTTTGGAGCGGCAAGCTAGGGAGGATGAAGAACGTAGGCAAAGGTGGGAGTTTGGGTTTTTCACACCTTCCGAATCCTCTGAAGATGGTTACCCAGACTCAGATGATACATTTCATTAGTCTGTGGTTGTTTATGTTAATCGTTCGTTGTTTACGTTAATCGTTTGTTGTTTTTTCAAGTGGCTGTTTAATGTAGGTTCAATTTGATGTTTAATGTATTCTACTTGATGTTTAATGTAGTTTCAATTTGCAAGATCTTCAACATTACAAGTTTTAAAATAAACTTTACATTTCTAATTACAAATAATATCTATTTTACCACGGCGAGCCACGATTTTTACCACACCGGTTAGGTGTGTTAAAGCTGAGTTAAGGGTGAGTGTGTTAAAGCAGACATGACAGTGTGTTAAAGTTTAAAGCTGAGTTATTGTTGGGAGTGGTTAGAGTATTTTCTTTTGTTTTGTCGGTGGATTTTAGCGTGACTTAATCTTAATACCGCCAATTTTGTCCATATAATATTCAACTACGGATAACTGATACCCACGGGGAAACCCGAAAAAACCGATGGATAATATTAATCGGGATCCGGTGGGATATGGGGCGGGTACGGGTATATTATAAATGGGTTCGGTTATGGGTACACTAAAACCCGCCCCGAACCTGAACCGTTGCCATCCCTATTTACTGGCTATAGCCGGATTTCTCCGCCACGTCATCACCATTAGCCTTTTTTTTTTTTTTTTTTTTTTTTTTTTTTTTTACAAATCTTGCCAAGTCAGCTATAGTTAAACCAAACCACAAATTCAATATTCAACCGGCAATTAATCCCTTTAGTACCCTATCATTTGTAAACACACACAATAATCAATAAACCCTGATCAACACACACATTCTTCTGGCAAACGCAAGCACGCAAACAATGAATCCAAATAACAACAAAGGTATATGTTTTTAAATGTTTTCACATATCAGTTGATGATTGATTGTACAATAATTAATATCAGGCTTTTGATCTATAAATGGTGATGTTAGTGGTTGTTACCGATCGATTCTATTGTAAAATGGGGTTGTTTTGTATTTTATAATGGTTGTTATGCTATGTCTAATTAAGTGTTTTGTGTCTGAGTATTTTTTGTTGCCTGTTTGTGTGTACACTGAGAGGTCTAAATCAATGAGAGCATTGGAATGTGCCTAGTTTGTGATTGGCCAATAATGAGAGTACCTAGCAGACTTGTTTGTGCTTGGCCACCAATGAGAGGTCCAAATGCAGCCTATTAGAGTACACTGACATGTCCATTGAGACTACAAATACAGTATTTTGAACTGTTTGTGAGTACCCTGAGAGGTCCAATTGAGACTTCAATTGCAGCCTAGTTGGCCACCAATGATACTTGAAATGCAGCCTAGTTTGTGCAACATTGCTTCATTGTTTGGGATACCACAAAAGAGGACCAAAATATGAGAACACAATGGATTCTTCTGCAATGGTAAACCATCAAAAGGTTTTTCTTTGATTGTGATATAGTTTAACATTTGAATCAATAAAACTGATCTAACAGTTGTTATTTGTAGATGTCATACAAATTTCTTCTGATTCAAGCAGTTCAGAATCAAATGACGGTGCTCTCAACATCCTTCCTGGCCTCCTTGCTTGGTATTATCCAGAGCAACATTCTGATGCAAGTACTGATACTTGGGAAGTGGAACATATCCAAGCCTTTGAACCTCCAGAGGAACTCCCATCTCAAGCTCCTATACTGGCTCTCCCTGTGCAAGTTCAAATACCAGTTGAAAAGGCACACAAAAAGAAATTTACTCAGGATATTGTCTTGGGAATGCCGTGTAAGAAGAATCCTATAGGTTTTGGAGCATCTTCTAGCAGCCATGGGAAAGGCAAAACTAAGATGGTTTAGGGGTTTAGGATATACATTAACAGCTTTTGTGTTTTGTAAATGGTATTTGGTTCAATTCTGACATTTAATTTGGATACTGGTTTTCCCTTATGTATGTACTGTATTATGTTTTAAATATTCTCCTTTTTGTATTCCCCAGCAACTTGCTGGTTTTTGTTTTCAATAGAGTATTACTTACTTAATAAAAAGTCTTCAATGTTCAAAAAAAAAAAAAAAAAATTGTAGCAATTTGTGTTTTGTAAATGTAATTAGTAAGGGTACAATAACTGGTAATTATGTAAGTATTTTGGTTTGTTAAAAGGGTAGTAGTTTGTACTGTTGATGTGATGGTTGCACAGTATGGTACATTTGCGATTATTAAGATAATGATATAAAACATTTAGAGCCAAAATTTTGATTTATTCAAGATTATGCTTTAATTAATAGGTTCAAAGGCAAAATTTTCAAATAATTCAAATGTAAATTTCAAATTACAACTTGGAGGCAAATTTTTGGATCAAAATTTTTGAATCACAACGATTCATATTCTTTGGTGTATAGCCTCTTTTCTCTCCTTAAAAAAAAAGACTGCAAAGAAAAAACAAAAATCAAATCTTCTATCACCATTACTCTCCAAGCTAAGCCATAATCATTTTCTTTTACCCTTTGTTGCTCAAGAGTCATGGATATTGAACCCATTGCTGATAATCAAAGTTTGCTTCCTCTTGATCATGATGTTGTAGTTGATGATAACGTCTTACAATATGAATCCGAACACTATTCTGATGATGAAGATATAGATGCGACTGGAACCAACCAAGCAGAGATACTAGCTAAGAGGGGCTCAACCAGGCTAGTAAAGTTTCGCGCGAAGCATGACAAACCTGGTGCAATAAAGCTCAAGGTAACCTTCGATGCATTCGGTAGGGTATCAGGGGCAAACAGAGCAGTGTTTGTGAGTTTTTTAGGAGATGTGGCTCGTGAGCAGATAGGTGTGAAGATTCTACACTGGAAGAAGGTGAATAAACAATCAAGAGATAAACTATGGGATGAAATCACGGTACATATATACTATTTTGTAACCCAGTACTACATAAGTTTATGTATGCAGTTACATTATATGCAACTAATTAACAACATTGTGTTAATATTTGCAGAAATTTTTTGATGTTGACTTGAAATACAGAAAATTGATAATGATTCGTCTTGGTAAAATGCTAAGGAATTACAGAAGGAAGCTCAAATTCAACTACATTTTGCCCAACCTAAATACACCTTCCAAACTGACTGAAGTCCCGGACTTGTATAGTACAATAATGAAATCACAAGACTGGGTCGAGTATGTTAAATACACGACCACCGAAGCATACAAGGTTTTAATTAGTCATCTTTATTTAAGTGTATATATCATTTTATAATTTTCAGTTTGCAGCATTACCGCATCTAAACGCCTTATGATTTTTTGTTTTTAGGAGAAATCTGAGAAAGCTAAAATGGCGCGTTCCCAAAATATTTATCAGAATTAAAATGGGACGAGGTGGATATGTTTATGTCAAAGAGAAAATGGTAAGATTACATAATGTTTGTTTTACAAATTGCCCATGAGAAATGAATCTGTTTACATTGCCCAATTTGCACATTTGCATTAATACCCTCATATTTTCGTTTATCTTGGTTTAACTTTACATGTGTATGCATTTGATGTTTATTAGATCCAAAATAAAGAGATTGAAGCGGATGAAGAACCCACGCGTGATGTAATGTGGGTGAAAGGAAGGGTAAACAAAGACGACGAATACCCAAATGATGATATTAAATCAAAGGGAGATCAACTTGTAAGTTTGACTGCTAATTCTATTATTATGCTTACATAGCAGCAGCATTAACCGTGTACTAGCAGTAATAGCTTGTATACCAGCAGTAACTGTGTACTAGCATATTTTTCATTGAAGTTCATGAGCAAAACTAACTCCAGCTGAGCAGCATTGACACAAATATGAGCAGCCGTTACTCTAACAGCATCAAGAAGACTTTTAATCCCAACATTTCTTATATTTTTTGTGCAGAAAGAAGATGATGACAATATCAAGGAAGGAACCTCGAGTGTTGATGATGGCACTGATGCCATGACAGTTGTATTTGGTAAGGAAAAGGGCGGTTATGCCAGAGGAGTGGGAGGTGGAGTAACATACAAAGAGTATTTTGGCCTTCCTCGAAGAAAACAAGAAGCCGATGAAAAACTTGCGTTACTTCAAACTCAACTGGATAATAAGAGACACGAGCATGAAGAAAAAGATAAATTGGTCAAGAAATTGTCCGCCGAGATGACCAAAAAAGATGTGCAGGTCAAGAAATTATCCGGTGAGGTGGAACACACAAATAAAGTGCTTGCTCAAATTATGAAACAGTTGAATGATCAAGGGATGAATATAAGTTTGCCATCTGAACCATCGCCAATTGCCTCAGTTGTAAGCCATTTTTTATGTTGTTAACAATTTAATTTTCTAATGCTAACACCACTGATGCTAATGATACCAGGCATTGAACATAAACTGATGAGTGACTGTATTTCTTAATTTATATTGCAGGTGACTCCAATGGCCGCCATTGGCAATATAGAGAGCAGCGCTAATGAGGTGGATGGCACTCAGACAAGTGATGTTGTAAGTGCTAAAGATGCGGGAATTGAGGAGAAGTCCAATGGCCTTGAAACTTCTAAAAAGGTAACGGAAACAATGGTAATTAAGTATAGTAATAAAACATCCCCCTTTGATTTTTGAATTTTACATACATGATCGACTAATGTACCGTGTTTTATATATACGTATAGGAACCTGCTAAAACTGTCAGGCCTAAGCATAACCTTAAGTCACGACGAAACGGGTCTCCAGATTCCCAATTGCTACAAAATGTGTCGTCTCCAACACAACCACTACCAACAGTATGTATTTCAACATGTTTCTTGTTACTCTTTTGTTTAAATAATGTAACGTGTTTTATATATATATACATATAGGAACTTGCTAAAACTGTCGAACCCAAGACAAAGCAAAAGAAGCGAAAAAACGGGTCTCCGGATTCCCAATCGCAACAAGATCTGTCTCCAACACAAGCACTGCCAACAGTATGTATTTCAACATGTTTCTTGTTATTCTTTTGTTTAAATAATTTCTGATATATAAATACAAAAATTCTTTTTTTGTAGACACTTAAGTGCAAACTGTGGATTATAAAGCAAACAAATATTGTTGCTTTGGGTACCGTATACCAGTCTCTTGGAAAGCAATTGCTGCATAACCGACCACTCCCAAGTGATTGCTACAAAGTGTCAATTGATGAATCGTTAGTTGATGCAGCATGCATACCGGACGTAGCACATAATGGGTTAAAAACAGTTAAGAAAGTCGAAGGTAGTTTCGTTGCACGGCCAAAGGATCAAGTTATTTTTGAAGAGGAGGTACATACATGTGTTTTTTCAACCTACATATATATAATTATTCATATGTAATTCAATGTTTGATAGAAGCGTCTTTTGTTTACAACAGGTTACACCAACAAACCATGTGACTAAATGTGTACCACCGGCACTGTAAAACCCCAAAATTAATATAATCCGAAATGACAAAAATACCCTCAAATTTAAAATTTTGAGAACAATCATATAAGTAACATTAAGTTGTACCTTAATCTAATATAAGTTATATCATAAGTTACCAAATAATTAAACACCAAATAAAACCTTATGATATAAGTTTGTACAAAAAATAAAATAAAGAGAAGACATGACACATATGTGTCGCCCCCCCTTGGCCATAAAAGGGTCTAAATGCATTTTATTAAATGGGTAATCAAGCCCATAATGATGATTGATTGTTTCCCTAATTGCTACAAAAATAAAACACGGTATTCCAATTTACCATAACCGAAAATATTCAAGCCCTAATTCTCTCACTAAAATTTTCGGCTTCTCCCTTTTGCCCCCATTTGTTCGATCCATAGCAGCCATCAAGGGAGGATTTTGGTGTTCTTGATTTTATTCTTGACTAAGGTAATCTTAATTCCGTCAAATTAATCCATTCAAATTGGTTTTGAGCCCTAATCGACCCATACTTTTTGTTTTGTTTTTCTGCCAATCGAATCACTCAAGAAGGAAGGAGGAAAAATCGTGGTGATTCGATCTTGTGTCCTTGTGCTTCGTTTGATCTTCAAGGGTATTGTATCATCCTCCTTGTGATTCTCAATTTCGTTTCTTTGATGTTATGGTCATTTTAAATACATATAACGATAAAATATGTCACATAAAATAATAACTTGTTACATGAAATAACGGATATGAACACATTAATATGGATACAAATATGATCAATCTATAAGTTTTGGTTGTGTTAAGAATGGCTATGAATATGTTAAGACCATGTATGAATCTATTATAATTGTTGTAGCAATAAAATAATTATTGGGATATGAAAACCCTAAAGAATTACATGAAATTATGAAGCAGTTTTCTGTTCAGAAACTTTGTCCGACTTTAAGTGATTGGATCCTGATGATAATTAAGGATATTTGGGTGTTTTCAGAGTCTAAAATTAAGTTCAATGAAATAGATTTCTTTAGAAATTAACCTTGTAATTTTTAGAGGTCGGGAAGGCACATTTTTCGAATTTATGAGATCGGGTGTCAAAACTGTATTTCGGGTTACGAAAATTCACCTATAGTTTATGATTTTTAATTTGAAATATATAACGAGTTATGACCTAAACTTTCTGCAGAATAATATTTGGAATATAAGGTAGTTGTTGTGATTTTTGTGGATTTTTATAAGTTATTTTGATGGGGCTTTGAACTGAAAACTTTTCGTATGTTGAAACTGATCAGTAATCTGGACGACTTGAATAAAAGGATTTTTAGACCATACTTATACTAAATAATAAATTCTGGAAAAATTAGGGTAAGTTCTTAAGACATCTGGGTACGTGTGTGAATTTTTGGGAATTTTATTTCTGGGTTCTTATATGGATGAAAAATTCGACTAAACAGGTCCAGTTCATGTGTAAAATTTGTAAAAAAGTGTAAAAGGGTTTTAAAAGGTATGATGTGTTTATTTTCTAAACAAAAGGGTCTAAATTGTCATTTTTCTAAAACTAAGGGACTTAACTGATGAAAACAGGTAACTAGATGATATTTACATTTTACACGCTAATCCTATCATAATGACACTATTAACCCTAAACTTGTTATAATTGCATAATAAACCCTAAACTTATATAATCAACATTATGAACCTTAAACTATTATCATTGTCACATTTGAATACTTAAACTTATGATATTCTAAATATGAAAACCTACTAATCCTGGAAACTTACTAATTCGGGAAACCTGATAAATATGGAAACTTGCTATTTTTGGAAAGTTACCTAAAATGGAAAGAGAACTAAAATGAAACCTTACGATCATATGAAACTTATAAGAGAATTTATGATTATTTGTAGATCGGGTGAAGAGGGAGTGATCTCCTGTTTTCGTTCATTACTTGCTTCGATTTGCATACTTTGTTAAGGTACAGATATTCTACCCTTTTTCAGTAAGGGTGTTTTCCCTCTCATGACTCATTGATCTTGATTCGTTTAAGATTCCCTAAGCCATTGCTACGTTCCCTTACACTTTGGTTCGTTTGTTTGATTCATTTTGACTTTGATGTTCGATATGACCCTTTTGCTTTGAGCCTCTATAATGATCCATTTGATATTCGTTCGTTACCTTGTGATATTAGTATTCGACTCACTTGATACTTCGAGGGTTCATTTGATTTTGGTAACTAGATGTGAAAACCTTTTCAATTATATCATGGAAATGTTTTGATGAAAACTTAGTTTAAAATGATGTTTATGAAATATGCGATACCATTTTTATTTGGAATTTTTCTAAACTTTTATGAAAACTACTTTTAAAGATTACTTTTGTAAAAACAGTTATTAAAGATCATTTTAATGAAAACCATTTGATAAAGATTTCTTAAAATGAACCAGTTGATGATGAACCTTTGATCAGTTCGTTTGGATTCGATTTGACCTTGATGTTCGATATGAACCTTTGGCATTTGAACCTTTGATATGAACCCTTTGCTATGAACCTTTGATATTTGGACTTTGACTATGATTCGATGACTTAGACTATTTGAACCTTTGCTTTGATTTGGACCTTTGACCTTTGACCCTTCAGTTTGATACCCGAGCCAAATGTGTTTCCTAGCCATGAAGGTAACATGGCCATGTCATTGATGCACCAATGGCATGACTCCCGTGTGGTCGAGTGATTTTCCACACCGTCCCCATTGTGATTGTGATATGCGCGCTTTATATTATTATGGCCAATGTGATTTGTGTGGGGGTGTATGGATGCATCCTAGGTACGTATTTGTGATGTGATATGTGATATTATTCGGTGACTGATGCATGGGTGCAATCCACGTCTTTCACAAAATGTGGGAGCTGATCACTCCAATTTGATACATGAGGACACCCCTCATATTATCTGGTTACTTGAGAGGTATCCCCTCTAGATTGCTACAGGATTGTGATATGTGATGTGATTTGTGTGGGCTCGTGGTGGTTTACTGACCTACCCCTTTTCTTTTCTTACTTTGCACCTTTGTCTATACCTTATGTTTTTCCAATGCACTATACTATATCTGTTCGTTTCCTTTTGCTTTCGTGTTCGTTTATATATATCTGTTCACTGGGCTTTTTAAGCTCAGCCGCATTTCTTTCCCTGCGGCAGGTTTTTAGTTGGAAGCTGGGTATGAGTGAAGAGACTTTTGGACTTAGAAGACCTTGATAGTTATTCTGAAGTAGAGACTAGTAGAAGGATTTGCATTTGCAGACTTAGTATTTAGC
Source organism: Artemisia tridentata subsp. tridentata (assembly GCA_021014915.2). Classification (NCBI taxonomy): domain Eukaryota; kingdom Viridiplantae; phylum Streptophyta; class Magnoliopsida; order Asterales; family Asteraceae; genus Artemisia; species Artemisia tridentata. Next base: position 5,099,650 of record CP139503.1, read on the forward strand.
TTTTGTTCCCTTTGTAGCCTTGTATATTCAGTCTTACTTTTGTAACCTTGTATTACTATTGAATATATGCTTTGTTTTGATCTGATATGAAACCATTATTATGACATCTTTACCCTTGTCGGGTTGGGGTGTTACAATTATGGTATCAGAGACAGGCTGCGACTCGTAATACATTTACCCTTGGCCTGTGTAAGTTAGGACCACTAAGTTTTCCCTGTAGGCGCTCGTAAGACAACCTTTGAAAATTTGCTTTAAGATTTCCCTATAGGAACGTAAGTTTTGACCAGTGAGGAAGGGGTAGACTATAAGGCATTTGTTTAAGTATCATTGCTTCCGCATCACTCTGATTCGTGCCTTGCTTTTGGTTAGATCCTGTTGATACCACTTTTGGAAAGTGAAAGCTTATGCTTTGCACCACCTAAGATTTGAACCTAATTAAATCTTGAAGGCATTGAGAATTTCATAATAATTGCCTGACACTATTTGATCCTCATCTTCATATTTTGACTCTGATCTCTGATCCTTTCGTTAATCATTTTGACGCCTCTTCGAGCATTCTGGGAATCTCCATGGCGATGACGTACTTGATACATTTTGTTATTTGCCTTTTGCTTTGATAAACGTCTATGAATCTTCTGACACTATTTGATTTCGTTTCACCCATCTCTGTCCCTATGAGAAGTCTTGTGGTGTGTAACCACGAGTATAAGAATGTTTCCCTCTCACCTTTGAACGATAAGTTTTGCTATGCTGATCTGTCTTTCTTTGGATAGTTAACTTCGATTTTATTCTGACAAGGAATTGGTTGTTTGAGCATTCAAATATTGACAACTACCCTTCTATGTCTCACCTTTAGCGTTTGAAACAATTTTGAACTCCCTACTGTGATTACCGATTGTTAAACCCTTTGCTATCACTATTACTCTGGAGACTCGTGTGTTACTTTCGCGGTTATGAAGTTTTTCCTAGGACCCATTTCGTTCACCAATGAATGAATCGTATCTTGAGAGTTATTTGACACACTGCGTTTTCTGAATATGATTCCTGGTCGAACAACCAAGTTTTCCACCGGAGTGTGAAGTAAAATTTGACATGATACCGAGAGATTGTCTAGTCACTAAGCGAATGGTGTCTTCCAGATGTGTCCGGGATCATACCAGTTGGTTTGAACAACCGGGAAGAGCAGCAACCGAAGACCAGGAAGTAAGTTTGCTTAAGTGTATCTTCTGGGCGTGTTTTAGTTTCGTTCGCGATAACATAGGACGGTGACTGGAGTTATGTATTGATTACTGGAAGCTGAACCGTATTGCTGTTAGGAACCATTATTTCTCTACCCTGAAACGTCTATGTACCTGTTCAATTTCAGAGCGCGAAGTTTCTTTCAGATGGAAGTATAAATTGAAGTTATTCTTGAAATCGCCTTCCGTATTTGTAACGACTGCTATGACGGTTAGTGACGCTAATGGTATTAGCTAAAGCTCTGACTATTTTGCGAATTTGATAAATGATGTTTTCTTGGGCAAATGGTCATTGTATGGCTTAATAGTATGTTCGGAGACGAGGGGGAGCATGAAAATCATTTTTGCACTTTGTTAGAAATTGTCGATCATTTGTGCACTCTGGAAGATGTTTACAACTTACGATACCATTGAGAAATTTCGTGAACCGAGAGAAACAGCTTAGTTGATTGAGAATGGAGTTTTGGAAAAGCTGAAATAGAAATTAGCTTCCTTACCCTCGGGCGGAACAATTTTGGGATAAATCAGGAAGAGACTCGGTGATACTCCATTTCTGCACAAAAAGTTTTCGTATGCATCAAGACAACTAGAAATCATATCAGAGAAATTAGTTCAATACCTGACCTGGAGTTGACAACGACGGTGGCTATCCTGAAGAGTGAAGACATTACTTACAAGGCAGGAGTGTTGGCAATGCAGAAGAAGAGATTCTGGTCAAGATGGCGAACTTGGAGCTGATGAAGACATGCAGTCTCACTTCCCTATTCACCTTGGTTGTACTAAGATGAATTGAGAGCGGAAGCAGACTAGATGATGAAGAGATTTAAAGAGCATGCCAGGAATCCACATTACTCCATCACATTCCAAGAAGAACTGCAGGAGGCTCGACGAACTAGACACAAGTTCCCGATTTTGGTTTCACTTCCCGATTGATGGACAGACGAAGACAGATTAACCGGACTTGAAGAGATTGGATGTGTTGAATGAGCGGATTTTGAAACAGACCCTTTATGTTCGGAAGAATTGATTCTATGAAGGCCGAAGTTATTGGCGACTAACTTTCATTTCCGTTGACCCTCTTAAGTTTCGTTATATTGTAATAAGATCCTTTTAAGTTCCCTAGAAGCATTTCAGTTCGTGTTTATTTTCGTATGTTCGGTGATGGCTTTGTTTTGAGAGATTTTGGCAAATTGTGGAAGATATGATGCTTGTGACGGCGTACGTCACTTCTGCTAGGCAATCTGGAATTTTGATACTCTTGCGAATAGTTTTGTTTTCCCGCTTGACTATGACATTTGATCTTGTTGACCTTTGAGACTATAGAAGTACTAGGTGGATTAAGATAGGTGGTTTTGCTCACGACTCGAGATAAAGTATGATCATCATGAAGGCATAATTATGTGGTGCTAGTATTATGACGCCTGATCAACGTGATAATACTTACACCATATAACGTGCACTCATTGTGGACATAGGATATCTTGGGGAGTACCTAAGAAGTTTAGAATTTGATCTCCGTTGGATTACCCGTGATTAGTGAGACTTTAGGTTCATTCTACCTATGCGTATACTCTGTTTTTCGTTAGTTAGATATCGGGATGACTTTGGGCTCTCGTTTTGCATTCCGTCGACCTCAGTTATAAATCTTGAACTCTTTGTAGAGCTCTCTACTATTGAAACAGTCAATTTGATTTGAAATCTTGTTCGTATTCCATATGAGCTTCCTGAAGATTCACCTATCGTCCATTTTATGTTGCATGGACCTTTTGTTCAGAAATCAACTCATTTTGTTTCCTTCTGAGAAATTTGAACCCACCTCGTTTTGATTTGAGTCATAAGGAACTATTTGGTCTGAAGATCTTTTTGGAAGAACCTCCTCGGGCGTGAGAATGTTTGTGATGATCTTTTGCGACTTGCTACGACTTCGTTTAACTTTGCGACTTCAATTTTCGAGGACGAAAATTCCTTTTTAAGAGGGGAAGAGTTGTAAAACCCCAAAATTAATATAATCCGAAATGACAAAAATACCCTCAAATTTAAAATTTTGAGAACAATCATATAAGTAACATTAAGTTGTACCTTAATCTAATATAAGTTATATCATAAGTTACCAAATAATTAAACACCAAATAAAACCTTATGATATAAGTTTGTACAAAAAATAAAATAAAGAGAAGACATGACACATATGTGCCGCCCCCCCTTGGCCATAAAAGGGTCTAAATGCATTTTATTAAATGGGTAATCAAGCCCATAATGATGATTGATTGTTTCCCTAATTGCTAAAAAATAAAACACGGTATTCCAATTTACCATAACCGAAAATATTCAAGCCCTAATTCTCTCACTAAAATTTTCGGCTTCTCCCTTTTGCCCCCATTTGTTCGATCCATAGCAGCCATCAAGGGAGGATTTTGGTGTTCTTGATTGTATTCTTGACTAAGGTAATCTTAATTCCGTCAAATTAATCCATTCGAATTGGTTTTGAGCCCTAATCGACCCATACTTTTTGTTTTGTTTTTCTGCCAATCGAATCACTCAAGAAGGAAGGAGGAAAAATCGTGGTGATTCGATCTTGTGTCCTTGTGCTTCGTTTGATCTTCAAGGGTATTGTATCATCCTCCTTGTGATTCTCAATTTCGTTTCTTTGATGTTATGGTCATTTTAAATACATATAATGATAAAATATGTCACATAAAATAATAACTTGTTACATGAAATAATGGATATGAACACATTAATATGGATACAAATATGATCAATCTATAAGTTTTGGTTGTGTTAAGAATGGCTATGAATATGTTAAGACCATGTATGAATCTATTATAATTGTTGTAGCAATAAAATAATTATTGGGATATGAAAACCCTAAAGAATTACATGAAATTATGAAGCAGTTTTCTGTTCAGAAACTTTGTCCGAATTTTAGTGATTGGATCCTGATGATAATAAAGGATATTTGGGTGTTTTCAGAGTCTAAAATTAAGTTCAATGAAATAGCTTTCTGTAGAAATTAACCTTGTAATTTTTAGAGGTCGGGAAGGAACATTTTTCGAATTTATGAGATCGGGTGTTAAAACTGCATTTCGGGTTACGAAATTCACCTGTAGTTTATGATTTTTAATTTGAAATATATAACGAGTTATGACCTAAAATTTCTGAAGAATAATATTTGGAATATAATTTAGTTTTTTTGATTTTTTTGGATTTTTATAAGTTATTTTGATGGGGCTTTGTACTGCAAACTTTTCGTATGTTGAAACTGATCAGTAATCTGGACGACTTGAATAAAAGGTATTTTTAGACCATACTTATATTAATAATAAATTCTGAGAAAATTAGGGTAAGTTCTTAAGACATCTGGGTACGTGTGTGAATTTTTGGGAATTTTATTTCTGGGTTCTTATATGGATGAAAAATTCGACTAAACAGGTCCAGTTCATGTGTAAAATTTGTAAAAAAGTGTAAAAGGGTTTTAAAAGGTATGATGTGTTTATTTTCTAAACTAAAGGGTCTAAATTGTCATTTTTCTAAAACTAAGGGACTTAACTGATGAAAACAGGTAACTTGATGATATTTACATTTTACACCGTAATCTTATCATAATGACACTATTAACCCTAAACTTGTTATAATTGCATAATAAACCCTAAACTTATATAATCAACATTATGAACCTTAAACTATTATCATTGTCACATTTGAATACTTAAACTTATGATATTCTAAATATGAAAACCTACTAATCCTGGAAACTTACTAATTCGGGAAACCTGATAAATATGGAAACTTGCTATTTTTGGAAAGTTACCTAAAATGGAAAGAGAACTAAAATGAAACCTTACGATCATATGAAACTTATAAGAGAATTTATGATTATTTGTAGATCGGGTGAAGAGGGAGTGATCTCCTTTTTTCGTTCATTACTTGCTTCGATTTGCATACTTTGTTAAGGTACAGATATTCTACCCTTTTTCAGTAAGGGTGTTTTCCCTCTCATGACTCATTGATCTTGATTCGTTTAAGATTCCCTAAGCCATTGCTACATTCCCTTACACTTTGGTTCGTTTGTTTGATTCATTTTGACTTTGATGTTCGATATGACCCTTTTGCTTTGAGCCTCTATAATGATCCATTTGATATTCGTTCGTTACCTTGTGATATTAGTATTCGACTCACTTGATACTTCGAGGGTTCATTTGATTTTGGTAACTAGATGTGAAAACCTTTTCAATTATATCATGGAAATGTTTTGAGGAAAACTTAGTTTAAAATGATGTTTATGAAATATGCGATACCACTTTTATTTGGAATTTTTCTAAACTTTTATGAAAACTACTTTTAAAGATTACTTTTGTAAAAACAGTTATTAAAGATCATTTTAATGAAAACCATTTGATAAAGATTTCTTAAAATGAACCAGTTGATGATGAACCTTTGATCAGTTCGTTTGGATTCGATTTGACCTTGATGTTCGATATGAACCTTTGGCATTTGAACCTTTGATATGAACCCTTTGCTATGAACCTTTGATATTTGGACTTTGACTATGATTCGATGACTTAGACTATTTGAACCTTTGCTTTGATTTGGACCTTTGACCTTTGACCCTTCAGTTTGATACCCGAGCCAAATGTGTTTCCTAGCCATGAAGGTAACATGGCCATGTCATTGATGCACCAATGGCATGACTCCCGTGTGGTCGAGTGATTTTCCACACCGTCCCCATTGTGATTGTGATATGCGCGCTTTATATTATTATGGCCAATGTGATTTGTGTGGGGGCGTATGGATGCATCCTAGGTACGTATTTGTGATGTGATATGTGATATTATTCGGTGACTGATGCATGGGTGCAATCCACGTCTTTCACAAAATGTGGGAGCTGATCACTCCAATTTGATACATGAGGACACCCCTCATATTATCTGGTTACTTGAGAGGTATCCCCTCTAGATTGCTACAGGATTGTGATATGTGATGTGATTTGTGTGGGCTTGTGGTGGATTACTGACCTACCCCTTTTCTTTTCTTACTTTGCACCTTTGTCTATACCTTATGTTTTTCCAATGCACTATACTATATCTGTTCGTTTCCTTTTGCTTTCGTGTTCGTTTATATATATCTGTTCGCTGGGCTTTTTAAGCTCAGCCGCATTTCTTTCCCTGCGGCAGGTTTTTAGTTGGAAGCTGGGTATGAGTGAAGAGACTTTTGGACTTAGAAGACCTTGATAGTTATTCTGAAGTAGAGACTAGTAGAAGGATTTGCATTTGCAGACTTAGTATTTAGCTTTTGTTCCCTTTGTAGCCTTGTATATTCAGTCTTACTTTTGTAACCTTGTATTACTATTGAATGTATGCTTTGTTTTGATCTGATATGAAACCATTATTATGACATCTTTACCCTTGTCAGGTTGGGGTGTTACAGGCACCATTGAAGAAACAATATATATCTGCTAACTACTTAAGGCAAACTGCTAATAAGGTGGTGAAGGTTCAAAAGTCTTTAGATTATTGAGAATTTGATTAATTAAGTACGACGTTACAATTTTATATCCTGTCCAGTTATATACATTCGAGTATAATTCAATTTGAAATTTCTTGTGGTTTTGAATATTGTTTTATATATAATATATATACTCATTCCAACAACACTAACATAGTACTAGCAGTAGTAACTCTGCTTCAGCAGGACTATCTTAGTACTAGCAGTAGCAACTCTGCTACAACAGTATAGTAACCCTGTGACTAAAAGATGTAGTCACATAATATGGTCACGCTTATCAACATTATTGGTCTCTCCTTGTTTAATTCGATGTGTGACTAAATAGTACCAAAGGCCACACAAACTAAAAATTCATGTGACCATTGGATGAACAATAGTCATGCAAAATAAACATTTCTTCACTTTAAATAGCATATGGTCACACTTATCAACACTTTTGGCCACTTTATACTTAATTGTATGTGACTAAATACCCAAAAAAAACATGCTTTGTGTGACTAAATATTACAGAAGGCCACACAAGCTAAAAATTCATGTGACCATTGGATAATCAATAGTCATACAAAATACACATTTCTTCACTTTAAACAGCATATGGTCACACTTATCAACACTTTTGGCCACTTTATGCTTAATTGTATGTGACTAAATACCCAAAAAAAACATGCTTTGTGTGACTAAATATTACAAAAGGCCACACAAACTAAAAATTCATGTGACCATTGGATGATCAATAGTCACACAAAATACACATTTCTTCACTTTAAACAGCATATGGTCACACTTATTAACACTTTTGGCCACTTTATGCTTAATTGTATGTGACTAAATACCAAAAACAAACATGCTTTGTGTGACTAAATATTACAAAAGGCCACACAAACTAAAAATTCATGTGACCATTGATGATCAATAGTCACACAAAATACACATTTCTTCACTTAAAACAGCATATGGTCACACTTATTAACACTTTTGGCCATTTATGCTTAATTGTATGTGACTAAATACCCAAAACAAACATGCTTTGTGTGACTAAATATTACAAAAGGCCACACAAACTAAAAATTCATGTGACCATTGGATGATCAATAGTCACACAAAATACACATTTCTTCACTTTAAACAGCATATGGTCACACTTATTCACACTTTTGGCCACTGTTTTTTAAATTGTATGCGACTAACTAAATAAAAAAACACACGTTGTGTGACTAAATCATCACAAACGTCACATTTATTATATTTTTATGTGGCCATAGGATGGGAAATAGTCACACATACTGATGAATCCAACAAAACTTGTGCCTAATTAGTCACACATATTCAGGTTTTGGTCACTCTTTTTCAATGAAAACGACCACAAACTAAGCAATGTGACCATATGATACCTACGGTGGCGCGACTTTTTGTCACACAAACCCAAAAAAATGTGTGTGACTATATGCATATAGTCACGCATTTTGGATGTGACGAAAGGTGAAATCTGTACCAGTGAAAACTTAGAAAATTCTGGTTAATTCTACTCAAAAGTAAGAAGCTTTCACTCCTTATATTAGGATTGAGGCACTGAAGCATACCTCAGGGTCCTTTCTTTACAAGAACGGGTTGTGCACTGTTATGTGTGGACAAGCCATAGTCATATTATACAAATGATGAATGATGACATAATGTTACAATGATACCATTGTTTTTACTCTGGACGGCGGAAAGTGAGAATGTTTGGAATTCAAGCTCGTCCTCCCACATAGCTCTCTTGTTATCTCATCTGCACCCGAAACTTAAGCCTTTGGTCAATTCGTTCCAAGAACTTGCCTGCTTGCTAGACACCATTTCTCTTCCAAGTCATGTGCCTCAGCTACCCCTGTTTCCTTCCTTGTCTATAGTTCTCCAGAATGTGAAGAAGTTCAGACTTCACTTGTACCAAAGTTTCATCGCTAAACTTATGAATATCTTGGTAGCCCATGAACTTAGGTGTGCTTTTTCTGACGAACACTACTCCAAATGGTCTGTCGCCGAAAGTATATGGTTTCTTTTCTGCAATCTCTGGAGGTTGAATATCAGGCTTGATCAGATTCAATTTCTTCTGGTAGCTTTCCACCCCAAGATGAACATCTTCAACTCTTGCTCTGTTCACAATACTGCGGATGAAGATCAGAATAGAGTTTATGATGTCGTATTGAAGACGACCAGGAAGATGCTCGAGTTTGCCCTAAATCTTGAGAAGATACATATCTTCAATGTCGTTGATGTTCAAGTAGGGATAATCAGCTTCATTGAATGTGTATTCCTTGTCATCTTGCCTTCTCACGATGATCTTTGTCAAAAAATTATACCCAAACTTTGACTCCGTCTCAGCACTTGTAATGAAGAGAATCCTACTTTTGTGATAAACCTTATACTTCGAGGTGAAGGTAAGTCTCCACTTGTAGAACCATTTCCTCATATCCGGCCAGTGGTAGATTCCTAGAACAGCTTCATCGTTGTATTTTTCAATTGAGTTGATGAATAATTCGTTGATCTGTTCTTCAAATCCTTCTAACACATATGTTGTTGCCTGGAACTTTGTGAGGGAAGTAGCGTATCGTTTTTCTGGATTGGTGTTGCCATAAATCAAATACTCCAAGTCGTTGTTGAAGAAGTATGCCTTGGGTATCTTAGGATTGTGGGCATAACCGATGAGGGGTAGGGGTTGTGAGTAGTCACGAAGTTGGAAGTTATCGGTTGGATGAGAAGAACTTGCATCATCCCAGTTTACATTCTCAGACAAATCCCATGCCACTTGTTCCAGATTGTATTCGAATTCCAGCTGTGAGGTTGTTGCAGTCTTGAATTCAGAGAAGCCTGCTTTGCGGACTTTGATGATGTTGGACAGTTGTAACTTCTGAACTTTCATCACTTTCTTCAGTCTTTTAGTGAAGTCCACAACAGAGCCTTCTTTAGGTGCTTCATCTTCTGGAACATCTGGATACGCATCCACCGTCTCTTCAAACCATTCAAACTTTGCAGCGTCAGGGTTGACCCATTCTGGTGCAGGTTTGAGAGGTGCATCGGTAGGTGGTGTAGGCACAGTTGCAACTTTGGGTGGTACAGCAGCAGTTTCATCTTAGTCAATGGTTAGATCTTCATCATGTTTATCTTCGTCAAAGGTTCCGGTCTCTTGAGGCACCAATTGTTCTTCGCCTGTTTGCGGAATGGTAGAAGGTTGTAGTGTTGTAGAAGGTCCATCCAATCTTGTACGTTTATCACTTTTCTTAGCTTGGTTGTCCTTGTCATGATCGTCACGATGACTTTTGGTTGGCTTGATTGACTTGAAAGACTCCCCTTTCTTTTCAGTTTTCCTTATTGACTTGATTAAGGCTTCGCGAAGATCTACCTATCCCGGATCATCAATGATAGCCTCGAGTAATTTTCCTTTGAGATCAGCAGCAGAAGTCTTGGATGGTAAAATTTAAATTGTAAGTGGTGTGGTTTGAATTTGGTGAGCCACAATCCCATCCAGCTTCCTCTTGACATATTCCTTCAGAAGATTAGGAAGCGTCTCATGAAGATGTATGCTGACTTCTTGTGGTAAATGTTTATTGAGATATTGCTCCGTTACTCGCTCAAGATCATAATACTTAAACTCATTGATTTTAGTTTGCTGTGCTGTCACTTGAGTTTGTAATTCGGTAAACTGCTCCTTCAGGGCTTTAAGTTCACTGTTGTCAGGGTGTTGAGGTGTGGGTACTGGTGATGGAGGTTTGATCCACAGATGATGGTGGTAGAGTAGGTATACGGTTGTCATCTTGATTATCATCATCTTGGTCATCATCATCCTCATCACTTTCATTGTCTTTGTCATCATCATCTTCATCTTCTTCATCCTTATCCTCTTCTTCATCTTCATCATTGTTTTCACTTTCATCGGATTCAGATTCTGAGGGTAAGGGTGTGTTTGTAAGTTGATCCGACTCTTCCGATTCACCCTCAGATTCTTTTGTTGAGGAACTTGCAGATTTGGACTTAGTGGCTTTAGAATCATCTTCAGAATGAGGTAAGAGTTCTTCTTCCCTAACTTGTGATGTTGATCCTTCACCTCTCTTTATTTTCTTGAGTCTCTCCTGATCAGCCAGGTTTTTAACCCTGCATTCGTTCATGGCTTTCTTGAGTTGTGCAATCTCTTCTTCTTGAGTCTCTGGTGGTTGAAGGGGTTTATCTGGTTTGTCTTGTATTTTAATTGATTTTCCCTTGCCTTTGCCTAGTCCTTTATCAAGCTTTGACAGTTCCTTCTTGATTATCATAATCTTTTTCTTTCTTTCTTCCCTTAGATTTACTTCCTCTTCTTCTTCTTCCTCAGTGGACTCGTCTTTGAGCATTAGTTTCTTCTTTGAAGCTTGTGTAACTTTCTTTGTCCTTGTTGATGCTGTTATGACTGCTTTTCCTCTTTCCTTTTCCTCTACCTCTTTTTGAACCTGTACTTTTTACCGTAATCCCGACTGCTCCTGCCTTTTGAGGTTCATCATACCATACATATGCTTTGGTAGCCTTCACCGCTTCGGTTATTAATGCGTCTGGAATTCAAAAACCTTGTTTGGTGGTGTTGGTCATATGAATCCTTACCCTGGTGAGTACATGATCCATCTGTACGGTATGAGCTTTCTTATTTAGACGTATGTCAATCTCTGGATGTTTTTCCATGAAGTGTGCAATCAACAGTTTGGTGAATCGCGGGAAGGGTATTTTGTAGCCTTTCTTCTGGCCGAACTGATGGGCTTGATATATCATGTCCGTCCAGATGTACTTGGCGTAGTCCATATGATGTAGGTTAATGACACCCCAAAAGAACAATAAATGTTCAAGTCTGGGGTGCTCAAGACCCGTTTCCTTCCCTGTGATACAATGGCTCAATATGGTGTACATGGTTAACCAAGGTTGACAGATGTGTTTTCTATCCACTTTTGAGTGTGAGGAGAGATCTTCAATCAAAGCGTCATAGCCAATGCATTTTAAAGTCTTAACTACACGTTCAAAGCTTGGATCATCATGAAACTTAGTATACTTTCCATATGCTCTTGGAGGAAGCTCAAGGATTGCACGGAGAAGATGAACATCGAACTGGATCTTTGTGTCATAAAGGGTAGCTGTCATTGTTTTGTTGTCTCTGCTGATGAATAGTGTGTGCCAGAACTTGTTCAAATAGACTTCTGGTACACTGGCAGACTTGGTCAGAACATGCTTACAGAAACGACTCTTCAATATCTCCACCATTATCTGGCATGAAGGATGGCATGGTAACTTCTTCAAATCAACTCTTGAGTTGGAATCACTGATCTTTCTTTCATCACCTTCTGGGATTAAATCCTTCCTAGCAACGGATGTTTGAGACATGATTAACCTGTGTAGCACAAACACCAACAAAGACACAATGGAATTTGCATAATTGTGTTAGTGTGAGTCATATATTGCATGATCTATGCCTATTTGATGCACCAAATATAGAAACATGTAAGAAGATCATGAATGATGTGCACACATTAAGCAAACAATCATGTTAGAGCAAACAACCATATAGATGCAAACCACATTCTCATTTAACTGAATCCTATACTTAGAAAAAATTATACCAAGTCTGAAAAATGGGATACTCGGAGGATTTGAGTGTTGCTTGGAGAAAGTGATGGTTACTCGGAAAAAATGTGACATTTAATCCTTACTCGGAGGATCCTAGATAGATTTGAAAATATCTTTCCTTACTCGGAGATTACCATGTTTCCTTACTCGGAAACTTTTAACCACCCTCCTAACTCGTAGAAAATTTCTTACTCGGAAAATCTGGTGAACTTTGGTTACTCGGAGAAATTGATAAACTTGTTTTTTCGGAGAGTCTGTTAAACTTGAGTTACTCGGAGAATATATTACTTACTCGGAAATTTTTACAAAATGCTTCAAAGTAAGAGGGTTTTAGCCTGTTCCTCAGAGAATGTCATAAAAATTTCTAAGTAATTAATATTACTTTCCTAACTCGGAGACATTCAATCATTAATCGAAGAAATGCAAGCTAACTCGAGAAACATTCATAATCACCAAATTCCATAACAGTCAGTTACAAGCATCAAGTAAGCAAATTGTGTAAACCTAATCATGTTCTGATCATATTATACTGCCCAGAAATCCATTCAAACAAACACATTAATTACCTCAGTTCATTAAGCCACATGCAATCTTTCGACTAAGATTTTGAGTTAAATTCAGGCTATAGGACTTAAGGCGCATAATCTAGTAACATATACATGCATATCCCACTCATCAAAACACTTAAACATATCACCATTAAGCACTAGTAAAAAATTCGAGCATATGAACCCTAATAATCTTAAACTGCATTCTCTGATGTTATGTAACACAATTAAATAGTTGCATATCAATCTAAATCAGTGTGTTAAACTATAGAACAACTTGAATTAGACAATGGATTAACACATAAGAAATACCCAATCCGAATCCTAAAACCCTAAATTCGCGTATTATCAATTTGAGCAACAGAAACGTTTCAAAATTTCAAACGAGTGATTAGAATGCATGACTGAATATGTATAACACTTACAATCGAGATTTCTGGGAAAATCAAAATTCTTGAATGAGTTAGAGATTTTGGCGGGTTTTTGCACAAGTTCTGAGTATATGTGTTTTAAAACCTGAGTTGAATTCTTTATATATGCTAAAATTTGGTCTTTTGACACTTTAAGTCCCTTAACTCGTTTTTTAATTCACACAAGGTCCTAATGTGATAACCTTTTGACATTATGACAATAACAGCCCCTGAGGTGTGAAATGGTTAAAAACATTGATCCAATTTGTTGTAAACTTGAGTTATTTTCATTTCTCCCTCTTGAACTAACACATACTTTTGAAATTTTGACAAACTTGTAGTTCAAGAGATCATAGAAATATGATTTGATGAAATTGTTGATGAAAAAATGAAGATATTGATAAACAATGTGCAAAAGTTAGAAAAATTCTCCCCCTCAAAATATGTTCGTGATTAAAATTGATTAACTTTGAAATTACGAGAACATATTTTGATTCGTTTTGAATTTTGCACATTTAAAAGAGATGACTTTTTTTTTTTGATAAAATGGGAAAATCTTTTTGTTGTTTTTGATAAGATATTTACAAAGATAGTTTTGATGTTTGACTCTCTTAATTTAGTTTAATAAAATTGTTTAAATCCTCTGGAGTCAAACATCGCATACTAATCTGGTGAACTAATTCCACAAATCTTGCATGAGGCAAGGCTTTGGTGAATAAATCCATCAATTGGTATTTTGTACCCACAAAGTAAAGTTCAATTGTACACTGTTCCACGTGCTCCTTTATGAAATGATACCGGAGTGGAATGTGCTTGGACTTCGAATGCTGAATGATGTTGCACGAGATAGCAATGGCACTCTTGGAGTCACAATACATTGGAATCTTGTTGAATACATAACCATAGTCCATCAGTTGTGATCTCATCCAGATGACTTGAGCACAACATGCTGACATGGCTACGTATTCTGATTCAGTTGATGACAGTGATGTACGATCCTGCTTCTTTGACTGCCAAGATACAAGTTTGTCTCTAAGGAACTGCACTCCTCTAGACGTACTTTTACGGGTATCTAAGCAACCTGCATGATCAGCATCTGAAAACGCAATTAGTTCAAAGCCAGAATCCTTCGGATACCAGATCCCCAAATGAATGGTTCCCTTTATGTATCAAAGGATTCTCTTAACCTCAGAGACTAATAGCGGGAGCAAAGATATGTTGCAAATACAATATCTGGTCTGCTGGCTGTTAGATACATGAGTGACCCAATCATACTACGGTATTTGGTAGGGTCAATTGGTGTCCCATGTAAATCAGCATCCAGCTTGGGAGATGATGCAGACATTGGGGTATTATATGTGTCACAACTTGTCATGCCATGCTTTTTCAAAATTTCTTGAGCATATTTGGACTGGTTTAAGAAAATACCACGGGGTGATTGATGAACTTGCAGTCCTAGGAAGAACTTAAGTTCACCCATCATGGACATCTCAAAGTTTTGTTTCATTAATTTAGCAAAAGCATTTGAGTACTTTTTATGGGTTGAACCAAAAATGATATCGTCCACATAAATTTGAACTATTAAGATGTCCTCCCCATGTTTTTGTATAAACAATGTAGGATCAACAGATCCTTTTGTGAAATGATTAGCAATTAGGAATGCAGATAGTTTATTGTACCATGCCTTCGGGGCTTGTTTAAGGCCATAGAGGGCTTTCTTGAGCCGGTACACATGGTTTGGATGTTCTGGGTCGACGAAGCCCTCTGGTTGTGTGACGTATACTTCTTCACGGAGTTATCCATTCAGAAATGCTGTCTTTACATCCATTTGAACGGCCTCAAGTCTTGCCACTGGTACGAAAGATTCCTCAAAGTCGATACCTTCTTCTTGACTGAAACCTTTAGCAACCAACCAAGATTTGTTATGAATAACCGTACCATCAGCATCCAATTTGTTCTTCCAGGTCCATTTTAGTCCGACAACGTATACTCCATCTGGTCTTTCTACCAATTCCCAAACTTCAATACGCTTGAATTGATCAAGTTTTTCTTGCATTGACTCAATCTAATTGTCGTAAGTGAGGGCTTCTTTAATGTTTTTAGGTTCTGCTTGACAAACGGTGAGTGCATAGGTGCAAGTTTCACCGTCTGTGTGGAGTCTCTTCTGTGTCATGACCGGATTGTCTGGATTAGCAATCACGTTCACTAAAGGGTGATCCTTGGTCCATTTGTGGGTAAAAGGGTAGTGCTGAAAATTATTGTGCATATTTGACGGATCCAAGTTGCTCGTTGGTGACTCGGCAATATCTGGAATGGTGGGAGCCGGAGCAAATGGATTGAAAAAAGCATTTCCGTCATAATTTGCAGGTGTGGGCAATGTTGCAAAAATCGTGAATCGGTAGCGTGGCGGTCGACCACCCTGCAGCGATTAATCGGCCAAGGCGGGATTAATCGGTGATTAATCAGATTGGCATTTTTTGCATGTTTTGGGTATTTTTGGAGACCAAACTAAAGATTGTAACTGATTCCAAGCCTACTATGTTTCCAAACCTCAATAAAAGGCTCCAATTCTGATTATGAGGCTCATTGTGTGTTATAAGTGAAATAAACGATCCCCAAATTAAGTAGAATGCCTAAATTTTTATTTTTTTTAAAGTTGACCGATACGGCCGATTAATCGGCCGATTTGGCCTTTTTTTGCCCAGACCGATTTTTTGTCCGATTTTCAAAATTCTACAAGGTCGGCGGCCGATTGACGATATATCGGCGATTAATCGGCCGATACGGCCGATTTTGCAACATTGGGTGTGGGTACTTCATGAGATAGGAAGGAATCTTCAGTTGCAGTCGTTGTATTAGAGGCTGTTTGTTCTACTGATGATGATATTTCTGTTGGAGGTGCATCTTCAGCAACTGCTGTTGTTGTAGTTACTGTTGTATCAGGTACTGGATTTTGGAAAGGTTGTGCAGCGGAACTGGTGGATACATCTGAAGCACAACTAACGAGAGAATCATAAAATAGCGGAGCAAACAAATCTTCCAAATCCTTGCGGTTGAGAGAGAGAGGTGCAGCTGACTAATCAGGAAAGTTCGGACGGCTAGAATCGGGTCCTAAGCTGTTTTGCTCAGAAGCCATTTTGGTAAGTTCATCAAAATGAGCGTGGATTGTCTCTTGAATTTCCCGAGTTCGACGGTTCCAGATACGAAATCCTTTTGAATTTTCACAGTATCCAACAAAGATTCCAATATCAGCTTTGGCTTTCAACTTTCCAAGGTCATCACGATCATTATTTGGGTAACAGAGGGCCCCAAATACATGAAAGTAATTTATGTTTGGTTTTTGTCTGTGAACAAGTTCATATGGGGTTTTGTTGTGCCTTTTTTTGATCATACAACGGTTTTGGATGTAGCAAGCAGTTGAGACGGCTTCAGCCCAGAGGTAATCAGGTAATTGAGCATTTATCAACATTGTCCATGCGGCTTCCACTAACGTCCGGTTTCATCTTTCGACTACTCCATTCTGTTCTGGGCTGCGTGCAATTGATGTTTGATGTTCAATCCCTACTTTCTCAAAATATTCACGAAGAGTGTGATTCTTAAATTCGGTTCCGTTATCTATTCTGACTTTTCGAACGGTGTTGCGGAGCTGAACCTGAATTTTGGTGAGAAAGGTGATGATCATCGAAGGAGCTTGATCTTTGGTGCGAAGAAAGTAGACCCAAGTCCATCTAGAAAAATCATCAACAATTACCAAGATGTATCGCTTCCCATTAGTTGTCTGAACTCGCATCGGGCCATACAAATCTATATGTAGAAGTCGGAGAACATGATCCATACTGTGCTCGGTTTTAGGAGGAAAATGAGCACGAGTACTCTTCCCTTGTTCACAAGCTGGAAAAAGGTGATCTTTAGCAAACCGAAATCTGGGAAGACCGTCTACTAATTTATGACGAGCCAGATCTATCATTTTCTTGAAATTCAAATGAGACAAACGTTTATGCCATAGCCATGATTTTGTAGAGTGTGCCTTGGAGAGTAAACAAATTAGAGAAGAAGCGGTCATGTCTGACATAGAAATGGTGTAGAGACTCGTTCCGCGTTTTCCTGACATGAGGTTGTTTCCTTGTAGATCACGAACAAAGCAGGTTTTCTCCCTAAATGCCACTTCCAATTCACCATCACAAAATTGCCCTACTGAGAAAATGTTATGTCCAAGGCCTTCAACGTAGTATACACTGCTGATTTCGATGTTTCCGTTGACATAGTCCCCATAGCCCATTATAGCGGCAAAGTGATCATTCCCGAATCTGACAGTTGCTATGAACTTTGCGACAAAGTTTACTAGAAGTTTTAAGTTGCCTGTCATGTGTCGGGAACATCCGCTATCAATAATCCAAAGGACGATTTGAATCACTTGCATCACAAGAAGATGACACAGATGGAGATTTGGTAACGGTGGATCCCGTTGGGTTAGTAGCACAATTTTTAAACATTTTAGGTAACCAAGTAAAACTAGGTTGATGATGTAGCCAATGCTGCCATGTCTAACTAGATTCTGCTTTCTTCCTAGTGAATGCACTTGGTGATTGGATTTTCTTAGGGGCAACTATCGTCTTGTCTACGGTAGTCTTAGAAACTACATTTGGCAGTTTTCCTAAGATTGACTTAGCAACAGTAGTGGGCCTAGAGGAAATGCCATTTGTACGTTTTTGATTACGAGACAAAAGGGTCTTTGCAACACAATTTTTATGATTACCAGACAATATACTCAAACGACAAAACACACAAGAAGCATCAACAATAACATCATTCACAACATTCATAGTCTTAGCATTTGTTACATCATCATTAGAATTACACAGTTTAAAGTTTGATTCTACTCTAGACATAACACGCTTTTTATTCAGATTCCTAATGTGGTCTTCTACTTCTTGTTCTTTAGATGTGCTTCCCTTAAGTAGCCAGATACTAGTCTTCTTTTTGTTCTTTTTTGTCTTGGATCTGCTAACTTTAGGAGAGGTGTCTAGTCCTGTAGAAGTCGAAGCATGTACATTAGTGATCTGAGGTGATGCCTTCTTAGGTGTCTCATCTACTTTATACATGCCTGGTGCAATCACATTCTTATGTACAAATTTTCCTTTTTCAAGTTCTTTGATTTTCTCTTTCAACTCAATGATGATGTGTTTTTGTTGTTGAATTTTGAAATCCAATTCTCGGTATAATCGAATAGTGTCATTCCTGTTTTGGCAAACTTCATCAACGTCCTTTTCATATTCAAAAATTTGATGTTTTAAAAGAGCATTCTCTTTTTCAATATTCTGAATTTTGGAAGCATGATTGTTTTCACAGGACATTGATTCTTTTTGATTTTGTAGTTTTAACTCAAAGTCAAGACTCTGAGTCTGACACCATTGCAACTTCTGGTTGAGTTGGAAAATTTCTTTAGAAAATTTGTTTTCCACATCATCATTGACTTTTCGAAGTCTCTCATTTTCTCTTTTCAAATCATCAATCTCAAGTTTCAACATCTCAGTATCAACAGAATGAGCATCAACAATCATTTCATTACAAGACACATAAATGGAATTCATGAACACATATATAACATCAGAACATAGAACATTCACCAAGAGTCGATCTGCTTCTTTTTGCAAAACTTTGTTTTTACATTTTTGTTTTGAGATCGTTTGTTCTGTTGCTTCGAAAATGGTCATCATGGATGCAACCTCTGATTGAAATTCCTGTTCCCAATGTGTAGCACAGAGTCGCAGGTGTTGAACGTGTGGCAAAAATTGTTTTTGAAAAACCTCTCTCTTTTCTTTTTCATATGGAGAAAGAAAAGTAGAGACGGTTATCTCTGAATTTCATTCAATTGCCTGTTCCAAAAACTGTATGTCTTCCATAAAAGTTTTAAAATATCTAAGAATGAGACATTGTTTTGGAAATGGTGCAATTACACCTGAACTTGGTAAAGGGCCATTGACTTGTGCTACTTTGTTCACAGAACCAACCTCAGAAGATTCATTCATTTCTATTAAAGACCTTGTTTGTTCTAATTTATCTTGTTGTGGTACGAAGGTGTCGTTAATATGAGGTACTCTTGAGTAATCATATGGTTTATTAAATTTGAAATTACTCATTTTAGATCGACTCTCTTCGTCCTGTTCCATTTCCTCTTCACGATTATAAACAACAACACGCATGATAGAGTCATCAAACAAATGTTCTGCACTGTATAACTTCGGATTTTCCTTGAGTGCCTTATGGAAGAAACATGGTTTGTCATCCCCAATAGCAAAGCCATATCCTTGGGGGTTCTGCTTTAGAGAAAATTTCTGAATGGTTGTTACTGACTCACCAGTTTTATACAAAACTTTTTGAAACTCTTTAAGTTTACATTCCAACTCAACTATTTCTTCAAGATATGAATCAACGCGTTTCCTTGATGCTTGTTTATGTTCAGAAAAATTATCTTGACAAGTTGACAACTCTGTTTTTGTTTTGGAAAGTTCAGAGTGTAGGATGTCAACTTGTTTTTGAAAATCTAATATGTCTTGTTCCATTTGTGAAATTAAGTCATTTTTGGAAACAGATAATTCACGTAATTGATGTTCTAACTCTTGTGCTTTCACATAAGATTGTTGGAATGCAACTTCAAAACTTTTTTCCCGTTTTTCTTTTGTTTCATAATTGGAAAGTTGAGGTTTGTAGCACTCAAGATCCTTAGTCAACAATGCATTTTTAGCTTTTAAATTTCTATTGATCTCATTGCACTTATCAATTTGGGATTTCTGTGTGTCTAACTGGGTTTGGGTAGTCAAGAGCAAGGTCATGAGTTCTGAATCTGGACCAAGCAAATGTAACTACGGTGTTTATTTCCTCAAGAGGATCATCAAAAGTAACAACCGGGTTAATTTGATCTTCATCAAATGTAACTACGGTGTTTATTTGGTCATCGACTTGAGGAGAAAAAAAATGAGTCACCTTAAGCAACATGCTCTTCAGCTGATGCTGATGCAGAGGGGGATACGATTTCATGTATTAGGCATTTAGAGTCAGGTACCTAAGACAAGCCATCAGTATCATAAACCGGGCCTGTTATACCCATATGCATCTCTTGCATATTAGCCATCAACATTACAGCTGTATTGGCCTCCAGATCTTCCATATCATCGTCCGAGTATGCATTAGCCATAAAGTTGTGCTCCTTCTCTGTAAGAGTGCCACCAGCTTCATTTTTAAGAGCCAGAAGAAGAGCTTCCTTGTGGTACACACTGCCTCTGGTTCTTGGCTTGGGGCAAGCATTGGCTATGTGACCTTTCCCTCCACAGTTGTAACATTTGACCATGGTGTTTCCAATCCCAGTATTTCCTGTATCAACAATTTCAGCCCTCCTTTGTGTGTTACTAGTGCTGTTCCTACTACTTCCAGCCGAATTAAACCTCTGCCTACCTAAATTTCCCATATAATTACCCGAACCATATCTCCCAGAAGCTCTGTTTTGAATCTCAACTCTGCCATCATGAACAACTGCCTGATTACGGGTGTTGGAAGAGGTACGAAGTCGGTTGTTGGATTTGTTGGAAAACTTGCTAAAAGCTCTAGCAATCAAAGCAAATCCTTCATTCAACGAGTTGAAAGCATCGTTCTCATCACTGTTGACATTTGAGTAAAGCATAGAATCGGTGTTGTCATATGGAACTATTTGATTATCAGCTTTTTGTGGTGATGCTTCATATGGGACGAGTTAACTTGATGAAGTTTGTGAGGGATAAGTAGAATGATGTTGTGGTTGGACAAAACCCTGATTTGGTTGTGGAGCAAAATGAGACTGAGCAATCAAAGCTAGTGAGTTTGGAGTTGATGATGGTGAGTAACCTCCACGAGCTGCTCTGTCTTTGTAATCATACAACAACACATATGAGGCGTTGTGTAGATTCTTATCTTGTCGAACAAAAGTTACATACTTCTGCCAATCAGGTCCAAGACAACTTAGGAACTTAGTATTCACTGCAATCCTGGGTAGTATGATGTTGTGACGGTCCATGTCATTGATGATATTGGTAAACCTATGGTAATAAGACTCTAAGGATTCCCCAGCTTCAATCATAAACATGGTGTATTCCAGATAGAGCTTAGATTCCATATCCTCTTGGTTTAACTTTGTTCCTTCCATGAGAAGATGAACATGTTCCCACATGTCCTTAGCAGTCTTTTGTGCATCAATACTTCGAAAGATAGGATTGGGAATTCCTTGTAGGATGTAAGACATTGCTAGTTCATTAGCTTCTTTCTGAAGTACTTGTTCTGTTGTGAGCTGTGCATCAGGAACAGGAGTCACAGTTGCTTCTCTTGGAGGAATGGCATTGGGATCGTCAGGAACCGTTGTGGTAGGTACTAGATATGGTCCTTCAATAATTACCTTTTTCAAGTACTTCCATGGGATTTCATGAGTTCAATAAGCCGAAGAAATCGACTTGACCACTGCACGTAATTACCCGGAGTTAGCATTGGAGGTGTATCTAAAGATCCTGCCTCGTTTCTGGATTGTGACTGCTAATTGCTTCACACATTTGGTCAAACCAGTGAGGTTGTTTAGGTGGAAGTTGGTAAGTCTGCATTGGTTGTTGTGGATATTGTTTGGTGGGATTTGTGAGGGAAAAACTGATGTTGTTGCATGAAGACTTGATGTTGAGGATATTTTGGTTGTTGATGATATTGTTGTTGCTGTTGATGATATTGTTGTTGCTGATGATACTGTTGTTGTTGATTGTAAAGATAGTTGTAGTTCGGTGGTTGAGACATCTTGAAGAAGTAACTTGTGGATGTTGGATCTTTAAGGATAACAAAGGTTGTTGATGAAGATTAGGTTTGTAAGTAGAAGATTTGAAGAAAAAAATCCAAAGTCGAAGAATAGCTGCCCTTGCTCGGAGAAACCTTTCTCGAAACCTTACTCGAAGAATTAACCCCTTACTAGAAACCTTACTCGAAGAATGTAATTCAAACTAGAAGATCCTTACTCGAAAAATCTGCCTTGCTCGAAGAAAT
Organism: Artemisia tridentata subsp. tridentata; assembly: GCA_021014915.2. Classification (NCBI taxonomy): domain Eukaryota; kingdom Viridiplantae; phylum Streptophyta; class Magnoliopsida; order Asterales; family Asteraceae; genus Artemisia; species Artemisia tridentata. Next base: position 5,122,012 of record CP139503.1, read on the forward strand.
AAACCTAAGTAGAAGAACAATTCCCTAACTCGAAGAATACACTTATATCCTTATTCGGAAAATGGTTGCTCGAAGAGAAATAAGCACACGCAGTTACTCGAAGCTTCCTTGCTCGAAGGGCAAAAGTCCACTCTAACTCGAAGTTTTGTTGCTCGAAGGATATTTTTCTTACTCGAAAATTCTGCTTACTCGGAAAAATACTTCTAACTCGAAGTTTCATAGTCGAAGGAATTATATTCTAACTCGAAGGGGCCTTGTTCGAAGGTTTATTTTTCTTACTCGAATAGTTCTAGTTCGAAGGATCAAAACTTACTAGAGATTCTAACTCCTAACTCGGAGAATTACTGCTAACTCGAAGGATTCCAAACTAACTTAGAATAATTAACTCCTAACTCGGAGTATTGAAGGTTACTCTAAGGCTAACTCGGAATTCTACCTTGAAGAATCTTCTAACTTGAAGATCCTCAAGGTCTTGCTCGAAAAATTAAGCTCCTAACTCGGAGGAAACTCTCCTAACTCTGAGAAATGCGTTTCCTACTCGATGAACAGAGGTCACAAGTTTATCGCACAAGATACTTAATTATATAGAGAGAAAGTTAGAAAGAGAAAGAGAATGAAAGGTTAAGCTTAAGAATGATAAAATGAGATTAACATTAACCAACCACCCTCTCCCTACAAGGGAGGGGGTATTTATAGTTTTCTACAAGTACTAAGCATTACTCTAATTAACAAGATAAATAAAATAAATAAAAGGCCACGGCCCATGGGCCTTTTACACAGGCCGAACCTTAATAACTAACATAAAGGCCTAAGCAACCTATTACAATATATGACCGATACTTGATAATCTATGACGTGTTCCCAACAGATAACTCCACCGGATACATTGGAGGTCGGCGACTATTTGATTGTGACTTCGAAATTAAAATGAGTTTTGTTTTAGAGATCAAATAACCACTACAAAATCTGTATTTTCTCACTGATTTTCCCACGGGAGAAAAGTCATGGTAAATTTCCAACGAATAAGTTACAATTTACATACCAATTGATTAACCAAACTTCCGTGAGAAATCTGTTGTAAATTTCCCACGGATTAGCAATAAGTTACACACTAATTTGTTGACCAAGTTTTTGTGGGAAATCTGCCGCAAATTTCCCACCGATTAGGTACTCTTTTACCGCTTAATTTTGTGGAAAACTAGAAGGGGAGTTGAATAGTTTTACCATTTTTAAATTCTTTTCTTTGTTATGTTTATTTGAAATCAACCAAAGTAACAATACGTATAATGAAAGAAAGGATAGAAATGATCAAACCACAACACAAGGGTTTATAGTGGTTCGGTCTACAAGGACTCTTTTTCCTTGCCCTACTCCACTACTCGAGTCTCCAACTTGAGAGTATCCTTCAGTAATCAACAAGCTCCTTTATCTGGCGGAGAAAACCTTTACACGTCACTTACACAATATTTCCGACACAAAGCTAAATATCGAGTTCTGTTACAAGGGCACAACCACTCTCGTCACACTACGTAATTTGAGGACTAAAATACTAACCGATCACAACAGAGGTTTATGATGGTTTGGTACAAACAATGATGTATGAACAATTACAATATACACTTGTGATGACCAAACAAGACTTGCAACACTTTGTTGAAGCTTATAAGTCTTCAATGATGCTTTGATCTTCTTGCTATTTAAGAAGCTCCCAATGATGAATATGAATGAGTTAGATACAGGGAAGAATGAGTAAGAGAGAATATACAATTTTTATGTATGTAAGTTTGTGAAAAACAACTAAGTTTGGCTTGCTATTTATAGGCAAAAACCCACAGCAAACCACGGAGCAGGCGGAACCAAAAAATTGGATCGGTCCTTGTACCATTTTGGTTCCACCAGTCCCTAACATGGGATCTTAAAAAATCTTGCAAATCTAGTTCATATCCTTCCAAAATATTTTCTATGATCCTATTAGATTTGATATCTCAGGTAATTCTAGAGTAGGATGATCCAAGTAGTGATGAAAAAATGCATTTTCATTTTGATTAAAAAGTTTAACAAAGTAAACTTGTAAAATGTATATTGTAGCTAGCTAAGTTTCCCAAAAATTTGAAAAATTTGAAAAAAGTTTAATACATTCGCAGGTTACTAAAGTTTTCCAAAAATTTGAAAAAAGTTACTATAGTTTTTTTTTGTTGAATTAGGTTACTGTAGTTTCCCAAAAATTTGAACTAAGTTACTATAGTTTCCCAAAGATGAACTAAGTTACTATAGTTTACCAAAAATTTGAATTAAGTTACTATAGTTTCCCAAAAATTCAGTAAAAGAACTGGGAAACTAGTGCAAAAAACTTTGCTAGAGGGAAAACGACCAACTGTGAAACTATAGTAACCTAATTCAACAAAAAAAACTATAGTAACTTTTTTCAAATTTTTGGGAAACTTTAGTAACCTCCGAATGTATTAACCCTAATTAAGAAGTAACAAGTTAGTTTATGAGTTACAAAAAATGTTTGATTACTTATGTTATCATAAGACACATTTTTATCATTTGTAAAACATGCTTATTCTATTTTGACACCTAATGTGACATTTGTTTAATATGACTTGAATACTACTTATGTACAAACAATTTGTAACTTATATTAAAGTCTATTTGTGTTTTAGAATAACTTGTAGCTATATATATAAAAGACTTGACAAAATTTATACTTTGCTAAAATAAAGTTTATTATTGTCGTTAACAAAATATAAGAAAGATCGTAAAATATAAATAACGTTTTTAGACAATATTTGTATTAACAATCTCCCCCTTTTTGTTGAGGACAAAAAATAAAATTTATTTTTAAGCAATGAAATAAAGGTGTGCAAGTCTTTTAAAAATAAAGAGTTAAACTTGTGTTTATACATTTTAAAATTCATTTAGATATTTAAATTGTATAAAATTGTGAGTTTGAGTTTAATATTTTCTCCACCTTTTTATCGAAACAAAAAGAAGAGAAGCGTAGCGGAATGTAGTGCAAGCCCGAGCTCGATTAGCTCCCCCTTAGCCAATACTCCCCCTAGTTGTGGTGCCAAGTACATGGATTTTAAAGGCTACAAAACAAAGGTTAGTTATAATCAATACAAACCAACCATTAATACCAACACACAAAAATAATAAAACATCATTCATTAGTAAAATTCATCATGACTAGTGTCATAATGATAGGACAATAATGATGATGGTGAAATAAAATGCAAAAAATGAAAAATAACTTAGAAGAAAAAATATCCTAAAACAATAAAAAGAAAGTCCTAACATCCATCCTAATGACTTCTATTGTGGTAGAGGATGGGAGAGAGCATTGAGACATTCAAGAATCTGAGTGAGGATGAACCTCATTTCATCTTGAAGCTCATGGACCATGATCTTAGTCCTTTCACTAATACTAGCGGCCCTTTCACACATAGTGCAACCATGACGTGGAAAGTTAGGTGGTAGAGGAAGTTCGGTTGTAGGTGGTGGTGCATTGGTTGATTGATGGCTTGGATTTGGTGGTGGTGCCATGGTTGATGCAAGTAAAGTGATTTGTAGGTTCATGGCTTCTTGAAGGTGGGAGTCCACCATGTTTGAGAATGAATAAAGACCATCAAGTTGGTCATTTATTTGTTCTTGTGTTTGTGGAGGATCAATCCACATTGATTCATCAATTTCCCGATAAGTAGGGAAAAATGATTGAGGTTGTTGAGGTTGAGGTTCATGAGGTTGAGGATCATCATGGAAAAACGCATTGGGCATGAATGATGCCCGATGTGGTTTGTAAGCAATACGCTCAATGGAGGCAAATGATGGTAAATGTGGTGGATTGGTTGATCTTGGTGGTAAGTCTTCCAAACTTTCCATAAATGGATGAGGGGATGTTGGTGGTGTAGCAAAAAGTTCAATATGTTCAAGTTTTGGAGACTTTGGTGGTGATGGAGATTTTGGTGGTTGTGATGGAGCAGGAGGTGGTGTGGTTGCCACCGGAGTTTTGGTTGGAGGTGGAGTTGTCACAATGATTGGAGATCGTTTTTGAGGTCTTGGAGTGCTTAGGTTGATGAGATTGTCATTATGAATGGGTGAGGATATGTTGATGGGTGATTCATCAGAGGATGAGAAGTTCAAGTTGACGAAACAACATGGTTTGACACTAATTCTAGCGGTTCTTCTCGGTGGCCTAGTGGAAGGTGATGAGTTTGTAGATTTAGACATTGTGAATTTGCTTGGAGTATATGCTAAAATTCACAGTAAGTTATGGTGTGGATGATGCAAAATGAAGATCCTAAAGGCTCTAATTTATAATGTTTAAGATTTTTGGAATGTTGTGCATTGATTTGATGTTAATCCACTTAAATTTGATCTTTCCTAATGATTTGGAAGTGTTTATGAGCTTGTCTAATCAACTAAAGTCAACCCAATGGAAGTGAATTGAGTGATGGAAGTGAGATATGCAGTTAATGTGTTGTAATCATTACAAAATCTTTGAGGTTAGAGACCCACGGATTGGAAGGTACCAAATAAAGGGTTCCTTCCTTTATAGAGAAAGGTACCTTGAGTGATTTTTGAGAAATTTTAAATTTTGGTGGGAAATACTTATCCTATTGGTGCAAGTGAACTAAAACCATCCTAATGTGCGTAATAACAAGTGAAAAGGAACCTAATGATAATAAATGAGTGATCTATAGTGCGGGAAAGTAACGAAAATAAAGATGTGAACTGTAGGTCTGGCAACACCAAATTTTATAACGGGCGGAACCAAAAAATTGGTGCCGCCCAAGCCGTCCCCTAAATTTTTGGCGGTGCCAAAAATTAACACGGGTGGAACCAAATTTTTGGTTCCGTCCCGTCCGTGGGTACCTTGAAAGTTTACAGAGGGTATTTTTGACCCTCGTAAACTCGTTCAAATTCCATAATTTTTCCTGGAACATATGTAATTAATTAGTTGTGATAGAGAAACAAAAATAAAATAGGTAAATACATATGAATGGGTATAGATCATGCAATGGGTAGAAATTTCACTAAAACGTGAAAAGTGAAAATTTGATAACATGACAATGTTATCCACCTGGAAGGCATTAGGTTAGTTCACATAATTATTAAATAACAAGTTAATATCCTAGGAATAGCGAAATACATCATACATCATTGTTTTGAAACATTGTACCAAACACTCATGAAACCTTCATTATTTGTCCAATTTCTTGTTGATCTTGGTGAGAAACCTTCCAATGCATTTAAACATTCCTCTTGTTTGCTTAAACTCTTCTGATGGATTTTCAATTGTAGGATGTTCCGTAAAGTATTCAAGAGGTGGGAGCTTAGAGTTTGGAACTCCTTCTTCCGAGCTATTGGATGATGATGAGGAAGTTGGAGGTTGAGGACGTTTTCCTTTAGACTTGGTTTTTGCTACCCTTTTGTCACTCAATGGTAACATAACATGATCAACAAGAGAATAGTCAAGACGCAACCCTCTAGCATTTGGTGGAATTGGTGTAAAGGCTCTATAGAGACGGGTGAGAAGCACCCCATAGGGAAGAGCAGTGGTTCCTAGAGTGGGTATGTCGGCCATCCTTTTGGCAACATAGTAGGCGAAGTTGAAAGGTTGATGGGTTGACAAACTATATAGCATGTAACAAAGACAAGCATTGAGGTGATCACAGTTACCAATGGTACATAGGACATTTGCCCACATGATCTCTTCTCATTTCTTGAATTGAGGTTTGAGTTCATTAAGTTCCATTCCGAATGGATCTCGGTTGATTTCAGCACCCAAACGGGTTGTTCTAATACCTGAAGCTCTAGGAAGGAACAAATGTTCCCGGATTGTTTCTTTGTCAACCAAGGGAGTTTGGTATGGTGGAGTACGATCAACGATTGTGTCAAGAGTTGAGAGGTACCATTTATCCGAGTAAAGGCATGTACCTTCACAAGGAAGTCCAAGGACTTCGGCAAATTGATGGAGAGGTATGTGAAACTCATTTTCTTTGAAGTGAATTGTCATGAGACCATCATCTTCACTTGCGAGAACTATGCTAGCATAGAACTCGAGGACGAATCTAGGACAAATTTGTTCGTCGATATGTATGAGACAATCAAAGTTGATAGTTGCAAGTTCTTGAGGAATGTTTGTGGCTTCTAGAAAGGATGGGTGAATGGTTCTACCTTCATGAAAATAGCATTTTTCTAGAGCTTAAAGATTTCGACTTGTGTTTTATTAAGTCCCTTAGTCTTATGATGAGCGGGTATGTAGGCGAGAGTGTCTTTGTGCTCATAATGAGTTGCAGGAGGCATGTTTGGTCCTATATACAAAAATTTCTCTCTTAGGTCGAAATTATCGAGAATTTTGATATGATGTTTTAGTGTGCCCCTACATGAGAACAATGTGGAGGTGCGGTTATTTCGACTCTTTTATGCATAAAAAGAAATTCTTTAGCAATTTTTGTAACAAAATGAGAGATAACCCAAACGCTCCTAATTCAATGTAGCTTCGATTGAATATACCCGAAAATACATATCAATTATGTACTTCCTTTAGCATTCAAGAGACATTATGTGAGTGATGTTTAAACATAACGTTTTTATTTGTATGAACAATGAAAAATTGTTTGTCCTAAAAGTGAGAAGTTTGACAAAAATTTGACATGGGGTTGTTAGTAAATCATGATAATCTCTTACAAGATGCAATTCCTAACTTAGGAAAACATGATTAGTTATGCATTTTAACAGATGTACTACATGATTTCTTAAAAGTAATGCATAAACACCAAGTTTAATTTTGTGCATAAATAGAAACCCTAGACTCATAAGTGAGAGAAGAAAGGTAGTAAGGAAACTTACAATGTTGATTGGAACAGAGATTAGTTGAAGAAAATGCCCTAATTGTGAGTATGGGGTGAAGTGGAGTGAGTTTAAGTCGTTATGTATTTTTAATTTAGAGAAGGAGGTGTTTGTTTTAAGCTGTATATTTGACCTCAGTACCCCACGGATTGGGCGGAACCAAATTTTTGGTTCCGTCCTTGTTATCGTAGGGTACCTTGGGTCAGATTTTGACATTGTCATGTTTTGTCATTTTTGATCAAACGAAGGTTCGAGCTAAGATCAAATTACTTAAAACTACAAATTAGGTTCCATTTGTCCTAGTCCAAGTCTAAGGAGATTAAATGGTTCTCGTTTAAGAGATTTTGTTAGGATATCGGCAATGTTATCTTCTGAGGATACTTTCCCGATTGAGATGTTTCCTTTTTGTACATTTTCGCGAAGGAAATGATGACGGATTTCAATATGTTTAGTTCGAGCATGTTGAACTGGATTTTTACTAAGGTCGATGGCTCCTTTGTTATCACAAAGAATGGAAATGTCCTTGAGTTGAATACCGTAGTCGACAAGAGCTTGCTTCATCCATAGAGCTTGTTAACATGCTTTTCCTGCTGATACGTATTCGGCTTCGGTTGTTGAAATGGCGAGAGCCGTTTGTTTCTTTGAGAACCATGAGGTGAGACAATGTCCAACAAAAGTACAAATACCACTTGTGCTTTTTCTATCAACATAATCACCGGCATGGTCTGAGTCGGCATACACTATGGTTTCAACACCCGTTCCTTTGGGATACTATAATCCTAGGTGTGTAGTACCTTTTATGTATCTAAATATTCGTTTTACGGCTTCAAGATGTGATGTTTTTGGATCTTCTTGAAAGCGAGCACATAGACAAACACTAAACATAATATCGGGTCTACTAGCCGTAAGATAAAGTAGACTAACAATCATTCATCTATATTTAGTATTATCTATCGAGTAACTTTCTTCATCCTTGGTAAGTTTGGTTTCTGAGGACATAGGTGTTTTAATAGGTTTAAAGTCTTCAAGACTAAATTTCTTAAGCATATCCTTTATGTATTTAGATTGGTTAAAGAATATTCCATCTTCTAATTGTTTGATTTGAAGTCATAAGAAAAATTTTAGTTCTCCCATCATACTCATCTCAAACTCGCCGTACATGTTTATTGAAAAATCATCACATAGCTCTTGACAAGTTGATCCGAATATGATGTCATCCACATATATTTGGACAATAATAATATGTAACTTCTTTTTCTTGGTGAAGAGAGTGTTATCTACTAAGCCCATGATGCACTTATGTTCAACTAAGAATGTTTTAAGTTGATCATACTGCTTTTGATGCTTGTTTAAGTCCGTATAAAGCCTTTTTAAGTTTATAAACATGATTTGGTTTTTCAAAATCGGTGAACCCGGAGGCTGTGCGACATATACTTCTTCATTTATAAATCCGTTCAAAAATGCATTTTTGACATCCATTTGAAAAAGTTTAAAATCATGTGCATATGCATATGCAAGTAAAATTCTGATAGACTCGAGCCTAGCAATCAGAGCAAAAGTTTTATCGTAGTCAATGCCTTCTTGTTGATTATAACCTTGTGCTACTAGCCTAGCTTTGTTTCTAGACACTACACCATTTTCATCCATTTTATTTCGAAAGACCCATTTTGTTCCAATTATAGTTGATTTTTTTGGTTGAGGTACTAATGTCCAAACATCCTTTCTAACAAATTGGTTTAATTCTTCTAGCATTGCTATGACCCAAGATTCATCTTTTATAGCCTCATTTATATTTTTGGGTTCAATGGTTGATACAAAACAAAAGAAGTTACTTTGATTTTGGACTTTTGATCTTAAGGTTCTTTCATTAATTTTTCCTATGACACTATCTAATGGATGACCTTTAGACTCTTTGATATTGACAATTTCTTTATTTAATAGTTCATCTTCCTTGTCATTATCTAGATTCTCTTGGTTTTCAACAAGTTGACTTTCAACTAAGTCATCATCTACCAAAGGTGATGTCTTAGAGGGAGGTGGACTTTCATCAAACATTTAACGATTCCTCGACTCTCAAGGTTTCTTTGTTTAAAACAATATAAGCTTTGCTATTTTGAGAATATCCAAGGAATACACCTTCATAAGACTTTGGGTCAAATTTGGTGAGGTAATCCTTAGTGTTTAGAATAAAACATTTACTTCCAAAAACTCTAAAGTATCCTAGCGTAGGCTTTTTACCTTTATATAGTTCATATGGTGTTTTGATCAAAAATGGTCGAATTAATACTCTATTTAAAATGTAGGTCGAAGTGTCAACGACGTTACACCAAATTTTTTGTGGTATGTTTTGTTCATTAATCATTGTTCTACTCATCTCTTGAAGAGTCCGGTTTTTACGTTCTACTACACCATTTGACTGAGGAGTACGAGGAGCTGAAAAATTATGTGTTATGCCGTTGGCATCACAAAAGTTTTCAAATTATATTTCATTATCAAATTCACGACCATGATCTGTTCTTATTGACACAATACGACTATCTAGGTGGTTTTGAATTTACTTACTAAGAATTTCAAATTGATCAAAAGCTTCGCTTTTATTTTTCAAAATCTTTGTCCAAGTGTATCTTGAATAATCATCTACTATGACCAAAGTGTAGAAGTTGCCTCAATAACTTTGTATAGCGGATGGACCAAATAAATCCATATGCAAAAGTTCTAGACACCTAGATGTAGACACCATATTTTTAGCCTTATGGCTGCTATGAACTTGTTTTCCAATTTTGCGAGCATCACAAAAGTGTTGGTCATATTTTAACTTGGGTAAGTTCCTTACAAGTTCTTTTGAGGATAGAGATTGGATAAGTCTCATATTAGCGTGGCCTAAGCGTCTATGCCAAAGATTTGAGGAATCATCTAAAGAAGTGAGGCAAAGTTTATCTCTAGATTTTTTTTTATCAATTTTCATAACGTATATGTTGTTTTTCAAAACACCTTTTGCTATGGTTATTCCGTCTTTAAGTATTTTACTTTCGTTTTCACTAAATAGGACATTATACTTTTTATGGCATAGTTGACTAATACTAAGGGTGCGCTTGGTTCAAAGAGAGGAATGAGAATAGCAAAGGGAAAGGGAATATAATGGAATATAAAGGAATGGAATGAAGATTATCATTATATTTGATAGTGTTTGATTTAAGAAAAAACACATTAACCTCCAAAGTGGTGGTGGTGGTGGCTGGTGGCTGCTGGTGGTGGCTGCTAGTGATGGCTGCTAGTGGTGGTGGTAGTGGTGGCTGTTGGTGGTGGTAGCTGGTGGTGCTAGTGGTGGCTGCTAATGGTGGTGGCTGCTAGTAGTGGTAGTAGTGGTGGCTGTTGGTGATGGTGGCTGGTGGTGGTGGTGGTTCTTGGCGGTGGCTGCTGGTGGTGGTGGCTGCTAGTGGTGGTGGTGGTGGCTGCTGCTGGTGGTGGTGGTGGCTGCTGCTGGTGGTGGTTGCTGGTGGTGGTGGCTGCTAGTGGTGGTGGTGGTGGTTGCTGGTGGTGGTTGATGCGCGTGATTTGTCGTTGCGGTTTAGCAGTATTAATGCCTACTCAAGTTTTAAATTTATATTTAGCCGACTTATCAATAACACACACACTTAACGAGCAGTGTACCCGGTCAGTATGAATATAATGGTAAGTAGAGTGTCGATCACTAAGAGTGGATCGTATTATCTAGTTATTCTAATCAGTATTTTAATATCTTAAATCAATTATACAACCTAATCTAATGCAAGGGGGTTCAGCCTGAGAGACTGGCACATTTTGGTTGCAATTAAATAATAAACTAAACTAATGAGCACGAATCAGCGATAAGCACGCACGTACACAGATAAATACTTGAGACAATAAGAAGACCTGTCCTGATAATTAAGTAGCTTGTCACTTGTTTTATTGCTAGTTTTATATGAAGTGTATGTAATTAACCCTTTCTCGTTGGCTCTAATCTTATCGGCGAGTAAACCCTTAATGATTACTTATGTCTAAAAGTTATTCCTAAGTGATCAAGTTAGTTATAACCGTGGGAGCAATATGATCTTCCGTAGTCACATACGACAAGCCACTAATAGACACAGAGGTTATCAATGCACCAATAAAAGTCACCAAAGACATCAACATATAAACTTTAATTAATGGGAAAGCAGTTTTAAGGGAGTGCAACCTTTCCGTTGTCACATTACACAAGCCACCAATCCAGATGAATTAAAGTGTACTAATACAATGAAACAAAACTACTTAATGAATTAAACACATGCAGGACCTTCTTACAGCTCTTGTATCTTCGTTCGGGTGTGTCTTGTGCTGCCTATTCGTCTGAATTCGTTCGCTCGTCTAGGGATATAAGGCACGTACGTAAAGGTCTTTTAAATTCGTCTGGCCTTGGGGTATTTATAGTTTCTTTCTGAGTAAAGATGCGGCGCCTTGAATAAGTAGATGCGGCGCATTGACTTAACTTCACGTGGGGTCCAAGGTTATTATATTCCAGAATATTCGTACACCGCCTTGAGATGCGGCGTATCTTCATAACTGTATGCGGCGCATGTCTTCTTGTATCTTGGATCGAAACTGGTGAAATCTTGATAGTGATGTGCCGTATGTAAGAAGTATAATGCGGCGCATCTGATAGTAGAACAAGTTGGTTCTTCTTCGTTGACCAAAGTTTCATATGCAACGCATGACAGAATTGCATGCGTGCATTCTTCAAAGTCAGGCAATGGTCTTCAATCTCTTCATTTCAGCAACCTTTTCCAATCTTGATCATTTTTCTCCATTTTTAGTCCATAATAGCTAAGTTTCACCAAATGCTTGTTTTTAACTGAGAATTACAAAAGTAAACGATTAAGTATCAATTCTCTTACATAATATAATAAAACAAGTCAAATAAATAGGATAAATGATGATAATAAAATGTACTTATTTGAGTTCATCAGTGGTGGTGTGTTGGCTTGCTGGTAGTTGGCTGGTGATGGTGGTGGTGGTGGTGGCTGCTACTAGAGGTGGTGGTGGTTGGTGGTAGTGGTGGTGATGGCGACTGGTGGTGGTGGTGGTGGTGGGTAATCATTACCATTTCTCCCAATTTACTGAGTGTTGAATGAGCCTTTTGAGAACATGTTAATATTAATAAACCTGATGTGTTGAATGAGCCTTTTGAGCGTGCTAGTGACACCTCTCTTGCTGAGGACAAGGTGTCAGATGATAGGAACTCAGATGCTCCCATTATTTAAGATTGGGAATCTGATGATGAAGATCAGGTTGTGACTAAACCTGAAGTAGTAAAGCAAGAAGGAACAAATGTTCCTAAGATGGTTAAAACTGAAATTGTTAAACTTGGAACAAATGTGAAACAAGCTAGGCAAACAGTTAGATATTCTGAGATGTATAGGTCCACAAACAAGCCTAGGGGAAACAAAAGGAACTGGAATAACCTCAAGTCACATCAATTAGGAACTGACTTTGTCATGTACAACAAGGCTTGCTTTTCTTGTGGTAGTTTTGACCATCTACAGGCTTTTTGTCATAACCATTAAGGGAAAAAGGTGGTTAAAGGGAATAAAAGGGTTCATAGGAACACAAGTGATAGGATGAACTTAAGAAAATCTTACCCAAATGTTAACAGAATGACTCCCAGAGCAATTTTAATGAAGTCTGGCCTCAAACCAATTAGTACTGCTCGACCAGCAGTTAGTACTGCCAGACCAATTAAGACTGTATACCCTAAACCAACAGTTTCAAGTGCAAAACCAATTTCTAAAAATGCACAACAAACTGTTCTCAGGCCTTTTCACAAGAAAGCAGTGTTTCAAAACAAATTTTGAAACTCAAAAGTTAAAACTACTAGGCCAGCAGTTAATACTGCTAGACCAGCAGTTAGTACTGGTAGGCCTAAAAACACTGCTAGGGATAAGAGGGTAAATGTTGTTAAGGCCTCAACATGTTGGGTATGGAGACCAATCAAACCCAACGGTGCATCAATCACACTAAAGAGATTTGACTATATTGATGCACGAGGCAAACCCAAGTCAGTGATGGCTTGGGCACCCCAAGGAAACTAATTTTCTTTCTTTTATGTGCAGGGACATCCACAAGATGATGAAAAAGATCAAGGATATGCAGATAGTGGATGCAGATAGTGGATGCTCTAGGCACATGACAGGGAACATGTCCTATCTTTCAGAATTTACACCTATGGATGGAGGATATGTTACCTTTGGGGGAGGAATTGGTGGAAGGATTACTGGTAAAGGTACATTGAAAACCGGTAAACTTGACTTTGAAGATGTGTATTTTGTGCAGGAGCTCAAGTATAATCTCTTTAGTGTCTCACAGATGTGTGACAAAAAGAACAAAGTTCTTTTTACTGACACTGAATGTCTTGTTCTTTCTCTAGACTTCAAGTTACCTGATGAAAGTCAAGTACTATTTAAAGTTCCTAGAAAGGGCAATATGTACAGAGTTGATATGAAGAAAATTGTTCCTAAAGAGGCTCTCACTTGTCTTGTTGCAAAAGCCACATTGGATGAGTCTATGCTATGTCATAGAAGACTTGGTCATGTCATATTTAAAATCGTAAATAAAATTGTTAAAGATGGTTTCGTAAGAGGCTTGCCTCAAAAACGATTTGAAAATGACCAAACTTGTGTTGCCTGTCTCAAAGGCAAACAACACAAAGCTTCTTGTAAGCCCAAGACCCAGAACTCTATTTCTCAACCGTTATTTATGTTGCATATGGACTTGTTTGGTCCTACATCTGTGAGTAGTATACAGCATAAGAAGTACTGTCTTGTAGTAACTGATGATTTTAGTAGATTCACATGGTTTTTCTTTATAGGATTTAAGGATGAGACAACTAGCATTCTTAAGACATTTATAACTGAAATAGAAAACCTAGTTGATAAGAAAGTGAAAATCATCAGGTGTGACAATGGGACAGAGTTCAAAAATAGAGTTATGGATAATTTCTGTAGGGAAAAAGGTATTAAGAGATAATTTAGTGTAGCTAGAACTCCTCAGCAGAATAGGGTTGCTGAAAGGAGGAATAGGACACTGATAGAGGCTGCTAGGACCATGTTAGCTGATTCTAAGCTACCATCACTTTTTGGGCTGAGGCAGTTAATACTGCTTGTTATGTGCAGAACATGGTTTTAGTAGTCAAACCTCACAACAAGACACCATATGAACTGTTTAGGGGTAGAACACCTGCTTTAGGTTTTCTAAGATCATTTGGATGTCATGTCACTATTGTCAATACCTTAGACCATTTAAGAAAATTTGATGGAAAATCAGATGAGCGTTTCTTGGTTGGGTACTCATTAAACAGCAAAGCCTTTAGGGTATACAGCATAAGAACCAGGAAAGTAGAGGAAAACCTGCATGTTCAGTTTCTACAGAATAAGTCTAATGTTGCAGGTGAAGGTCCAAAATGGCTATTTGATCTTGATAATCTAACACAATCTATGAACTATGTACCAGTTGTTGCAGGAACACTTTCTAATGATTTTGCAGGTTCAGAAGATATTGTTGAAACAGGTGAACCAAGCTTGGAAAAGGAGAAAGATCAAGATCATATTCTGATGCCAATATGGAATAGTGTTGATTCAACTTCAAAGGAAAAGATCATGAGCTCTCCAAGCTCTGAACCTTCTAATGATGCAAAAAAAGAAGGTTATGAAGATGGAAACACAGATGGTGGTGTTGAAGAACCAGAGCATCATGAAAATAGTACAAATAGTGATTGTACTGCTGAGCCTAATGTTAGTACTGCTGGGCAAGATGTTCATACTACTGGCCCATCAGGTACTACTGTTGATGATTTCTCAGAAGATGAAGTGGATGTCAACAACATGCCACTCACAAAAATTCACAAATATCACTCCCTGGAGAATGTGATTGGAGACATACAGTCTGGTGTGAAGACAAGAAGGCGGACCATGAAGTCCGATCAACAAGGATTTCTCAGTACTGTTGATAACGCTCAAATTATACATGTTTTTAGGAGAGTTATCATGGATTTTATGCATATATATTGATCACTTTTATGAACTTATTGTACTTAATGAAGTATAATTTCTATTTTAGGTTCATGGAAGCTCACGACAAAGAAGAAGAAGAAAAAGACAAAGAAATGATCAATAAACGAACATTTTTGCATGTACGAAGAATTTCCGACAAATGAAAGTCTCGTGGAATATATTCGAGAAGCTAAAGTCATCAAGTTATTGGTCCAAAGACTCAAGAATAAAGTACAAGAAGGAAAACGGGAAAAGAAATGAAGAAAAGAAGCTAAAACGAAGAAATAATGGAAGACTCGTTGTTCCCGACACACCTCCACCATTTTGGCCATAACTTGAGCATACGAACTCGGATTTAGTTGATTCAAGCGGCCACGAAAAGCTAAGAGAAAGATCTACAACTTTGTGTCTATCATGTCTGGCCAAAAGGGTCCATCCGATCGGTATTGGCCCGCAACCGATCGGATGGAGCTAACTTTTTCATCCATCCGGTCGGTATGGTCCCATATTTATTTATTTTCCCAATTTTACATGCTTTGAAGTTAATTTTCATTACATTTTGGACAATGCTTAACTTAAGTGTGGGGGACGTAAATAGAAAAAATGAAACTCCTTTTCAAATTTATAATTTTTTGGGGCCAAATTAAAATTTTGTATACTTGTTTGCCCTTGTGATCTAATTGTTTTCGCGCTTTTAGGATAATATATTAGAATAACTGGATCAATCCACTGGTGAAATCTGTACTTTTGAAAAAATTGAGATGTATCCCGATTATTATTGCAATCCATTCTGGGATCGATAACATTTGCTAGCACATATTATAGCCCTTTCCACTAAATTGTGAGGATTTGAGCCTGTTTCGTATATAGCATATATCTTTTATGCTTGGATCTTTTGCTATGAGTGTGCCGGTGATTTTATTTATTCTAGAACTTGTACTTGTGAATCATTACCAGACTGCAGTAAGATCGCATTCGTGTGATATAAGTGTATTCGTGTGATAAAGAGGCACCCTTAGGATTAAACCAAATGGCCTTCCATTTTACATCTAATGATATATTAGCTAGCTACACTGGCTAGTTAACCACCCATATGGACCCATTTGTTAGCGCTCATCTTTAGCGCTAGATACCCTTAGTTCACCCTTCGAACCAATCCTTTTCATTTGTGTTACATCCACTAAAAAAAAAAAAAAAAAAAAAAAAAAAAAAAAAAAAAAAAAAAAAAAGATTACACTTTAAACCTTAGCCTAACCCCGTGTCAAAGTTCTAAACAGTTGGTTGCTAGTTGCTTGGTTGTTGGATTGTTTTTGATGATTAATAGTTAGCCACACTTTGCCATTCATGTGTGCCATTCCGACAAAGATGAAGGTGCGCAACTTCGTGTTTTGTATTTTTGTGGTGTATGCTTATACGAAGTGTGGGGGATATGTTATGTATGGAAGGAGAATGAATGAAAAAAAAAGTATTGAAAAAAAAGGGAAAAAAATGAATAAGTCATCGCAACTATAAGGTGACAATTATAGCCAATGTGCTATATATGAAGATGAAGAAAGAAAGTTATGTGATACGTTGTTAGCCAATGAGCTAAATATGAGGAATATTATTATAGCGAATAGATGTATTGATATGGGAAAGTTCAAAGAAGAGGAAGTTTTTAACTATAATCATTTACGGGTTTGCGGTTTGTTTGGTAACTAGCAACTATGAGACTTAGACTTGACTTTATTTTTCTTTTAAAACCAATTTCATAAATACTCCCATACCTTATCCCCACCCTTACCAAATTACTTTATTCGTTGTTAGCTTTCGAGCATCCGGATATAGTGATGGCTTTGTGAAAATATGTAGTGCATTAATATTTTAGTGACCATCCGGTTTTTGAGTGATCGAATGACGCGCCAGCGATCTAGTGTGTATTTTGGTGACCATCCGTTATGTGAATAGCGCGCAACAATCCAAGATATGCCCTAGTGACCATCCGTTGTTCGAGTAAATCAAGAATTCGCGCTAGCGATCTAATATGTTCTTGTATGAGATATTTAAACATAAGCCTGGTACAACCTCGAAGCCTGTACATTACAACCCGAATAAAATAACTCTTTAGATGTTTACACTTGGCGCTTACGCCACGTCGGTGGAGTTTTGTTTCTTGTACAAGCCTATGGTAATAAACGGATCATGACTGAGCAATGAGTGTGATTTCTCTTATATATACTCCGCTACCTAAATAAATGAGTGATTGAGTGAATTATACTTAATTTATTTTTCGTGAGGTGTTTAGAAATGTTACTCAAGCAAGAAAATCAATGGGTATTGTCATACATCTCGGTTTTTCACCATAACGCTTAAAATTGATGAATCGTATCTTGTACTTGTACTTGGTAGATTTGTATCATAATTTTTATAATCATTTTTCATGCACCATGTGGGATCTATTTTTCTTAATATTTGCTTGAGGGCAAGCAAACCCTTAAGTGTGGGGGAGTTTGCGCTCATTTTCTATTTTATTATTAAAAAAAAAAAAAAAAAAAAAAAAAAAAAAAAAAAAAAACAAAACAAAAAAACAAAAAACGAAAAAACAAAAAAAATCAAAAATCAAAAATAAAAAATTTTTAAAATTTTCTTTTCGTTTTGTCATTTAGGTATGAATTTCGATTTTTCTTTTTCTAGATTTGCTTGAGGGCAAGCAAAGTTCAAGTGTGGGGAATTTGATAACGCTCAAATTGTACATGTTTTTAGGAGCGTTATCATGGATTTTATGCATATATATTGATCACTTTTATGAACTTATGGTACTTAATGAAGTATAATTTCTATTTTAGGTTCATGGAAGCTCACGACAAAGAAAACAAAGAAAAAGACGAAGAAATGATCAATAAACGAAGATTTATGCATGTACGAAGAATTTCCGACAAATGAAAGTCTCGTGGAATATATTCGAGAAGATAAAGTCATCAAGTTATTGGTCCAAAGACTCAAGAATAAAGTACAAGAGGGAAAACGAGAAAAGAAATGAAGAAAAGAAGCTAAAACGAAGAAATAATGGAAGACTCGTTGTTCACGACACACCTCCACCATTTTGGCCATAACTTGAGCATACGAACTCGGATTTAGTTGATTCAAGCGGCCACGGAAAGCAAGAGAAAGATATACAACTTGGTGTTTATCATGTCTGGCCAGAAGGGTCCATCCGATCGGTATTGGCCCGCAACCGATCGGATGGACATATCTGACCCCTCCAAGTCATTTTTAATGCTTATTTAAGTATCATTAAGCCACAAGTCCGATCATGTCTCCCTAATAACTCAATTCCCTGTCATTTTTATGACACTTGGAGGAGAAGTTTAGCCAAGGCTCTCTCATAAGCTTATATACACCCATTTTGGCCATTTTGTGAAACAATCTCAATATCTATCATATAACTCTAACTCTCAAACTATCTCTCTTAACCACCCCTCACCCTTTTCCAGAGGTGTTGGGGGTTGGTTTGGTCGAAATTCACAGGAAACAAAGAATAACCCATCAAACAATCCATACATCTCCATCAATCCTTGCTACCAAACACCCTCAACTCTTGTTATATGTTGTTAGTTAAGATTTCCAGAAGTTATGGGTTGTAATAGAAGTCTTTGGCTTGCTAACGGGCTGTGGAACATGGGAGGATTCATGTGTGAATCCTAGGACTTTGTATTTCATCTTATGAACTTTGGTATCTTCTCTTTTAATATTAAGCATGTTTGGTTCTTTGATTGTGTTGATGATGTGATTATTCTTATTTGTTTTGTCTTGTGAATGATGTCTTAATACTTGTTTGATTCATATGATAACTTGTGATAAAGGGATGTTTTGATATTTGTAGTGTTTGTTTGGATTATGATGATAACATCATATTTGGTTAAATTGGATCTTGTTATTGTTTATTGTTTTGATTAATCAGTGTTGGGTTTACATGTCGAAAGGATTCTCAATAGTGGTTGATTTCAATTCATTATTGACGAATGTTTTGGTCTTGTACTTTGTGACGATTGTATGAGAAACTTAATAAACTAAACAAGTGAAAGTTTAATTTAGATTAAGGGTCGAAAGGAATCTTTTAAATATGTGTTCTAATCATTTTTCAAGTAAATGGAATTTCACGAATTAATAACATTAAACTTTATGGTTCGAAAGAATTCTTTCTTGCTAGAGGCATAAGGCTCATGACATGACCATTTGATTGAGGCTTATACATATTTGATTTATAAAGCACTAAATTATCATTGGTTATAAAGGTCGTAAAGAGTACTTTTGATAATATGTTTTCGAACTAACCATCCTAATATCCATGTGATCATTTGTCCTAACATGTATGTTCTTTGTGTGCTTGTTTTCATATTGCTTTTCTTGTTGGTTTGATCCGTGACAATCATAACCATCAACTTGTTACTTGCTTAAACAAACAAATGACACTTGAGTGCAACCAAGTCTCTTGGGACGACCTTGACTTACCAACCCCTATACTACATACGACTAGGGTATACTTGCCCGAATTTGTTCCTAGTTAATCGGTAATTCTTTTTTATAAATTTAAAACCTCGTGCGAACGCATCAACTGTTTATAAAGAGAAGAAGCATGAAGATGCCAACACATTTTCTGTTTGTATGTTTCCTTTCCCAAGAAGAACCCAAGAACATACTTAAGGCCTTACAAGACTCAAGCTGGGTGAAAGCTATGCAAGAGGAGATTCTACAATTCAAGATTCAAAAGGTTTGGGTACTGGTTGATTTAACCAAGGGTATGAGGGTTATTGGTACTAAATTGATATTCAGAAACAAGAAAGATAAGAGGGGGATAGTGATCAGAAATAAGGCAAGACTTGTAGCCCAGGGTTTACACAGGAAGAAGGAATAGACTATGAAGAGGTTTTTACACCTATATCTAGGATTGAAGCCATAAGATTGTTCTTAGCTTATGCTTCTTTCATGGGATTTATGGTTTACCAGATGGATGTCTAGAGTTCGTTTCTTTATGGTACTATTGAAGAAGAGGTGTATGTTTCTCAACCTCCAGGTTTTGTAGATCTTGAACATCCAGACAAGGTGTACAAGGTGGTAAAAGCTCTTTATGGATTGCATCAAGCTCCTAGAGCCTGGTATGGAACATTGGCTACTTATCTGTTTGAGAATGGGTTCCAAAGAGGCAAGATTGATCAAACTCTATTTATCAAGAAGAACTAAGGAAGATATCTTGCTAGTCCAAGTCTATGTGGATGATATCATATTTGGATCTACAAAAAAGGAGATGTGCATAGAATTTGAGAAACTTATGCATGATAAGTTTCAAATGAGTTCCATGGGTGAACTTACCTTCTTTTTAGGGCTGCAAGTGAAGCAATCAGCTGAAGGCATATTTATCAGTCAAGATAAATATGTGACTAAGATACTAAGGAAGTTTCAATTTACTGATGCAAAAGTGGCAAGCACACCTATTGATTCAGAGAAACCTTTGCTTAAAGATGCCGATGGAGAAAAGGTTGATGTACAAACCTACAGGTCCATGATTGGGTCCTTGATATCATGACCATATATTATGTTTGCTGTGTGTGCATGTGCAAGGTTTCAAGTCAATCCCAAGGCTTCATATTTAGTTGCTGTGAAGAGGATCTTTAGGTACCTCAAGGGTCAATCTAAGTTGGGTCTATGGTATCCTAGGGAATCTCCTTTTGATCTAGTGGTATACTCAGACAGTGACTATGCTGGTGCTAGTCTGGATAGGAAATCAACAACAGGTGGTTGTCATTTCCTAGGTTGCAGACTGATATCATGGCAATGCAAGAAGTAGACAATTGTGGCAACTTCTACAACTGAAGCTGAATATGTTGCTGCTGCAAGTTGCTGTGGTCAAGTTCTATGGATTCAAAATCAAATGCTTGACTATGGGTACAATTTTATGAATACCATGATATATGTTAGTGCAAATATTACGATATTTAAACTAAACAGTTTCTTCAGTTTTAATAATGACAAACATGTAACTTGTAATGCATAACGTAAAATGTGCAAGTTACTTGTAAACACAAATCATCAATGCATACTTACATCAACATCTCTCGACGTCTCAAGTATGCTTCAACAGAGTCGTAGATTTTCATCCCGACGTAAATCACTCAAGGTATGAACAAACAAATTTAAACTTGACAGATGATCAAAGAAATAAATTTTTTGTTCTAAACTTCACATTTTTAATGTGACAAAACATTTTTTCAAAAATACACTTTACAAATTATTTTTGAATTAAAAAGAAATGTTTTATTTTGAAAAATAAGTTTATAAGTCCGAAAAGCTATTTTCCCACCCAAATCAGCTCCAAACTTCCCCAAATAAACTTTCACCACTAAAAACAAAATTTGGAGCGTCCCTGTCTGGGACGGTACCACGGTACCACTAAATTTAGTGGTACCGTCGGGTATTTAGTGGTACCGTCCGTACGTAACAGCTAGTTTTTTCTTTGCCTATAAATAGTGGACCATTTTACACTTCCAACTTGATTTTTCCAGTCAGTTTTCTCTGGTCTAATCCCTTCTTATTTAGATCACTTTCTTTGATAATTTAGAGAGTCTTAGTTTGTTTAAGAGTGATCCTTTCATCCAACCAAGAGATCACCTTCATTCCTCTACTAGTGCAAGAGAAGAACACATAGTATCACAAAGATACAAAGTGTTGTAGTTATAGTTAGTGCACTTGTAACACTTGTTACATACTTGTTGTATCCTTGCATAAATCAAGTTCATTTTTCTTTTGAGAGTTTGTGAGAGTAGATCATTGTGATCTTGTTGAGATCTTGGAGATCTCTTGTAGCTTGTGGGCTTGTGTATTGATCAAATGGATCAAGGGTAGATCGGGTAGATCGAGTCAAGTGGGAGTAGATCATTGTGATCTTGTTGAGATCTTGGAGATCTCTTGTAGCTTGTGGGCTTGTGTGTTGATCAAGTGGATCAAGGGTAGATCGGGTAGATCGTGAGTAGATCGTGTGGATCGTGGTAGATTGGTACTAGCTAAGATTAGTACTCGACATTTAGCTTAGTGTCGGAAATAAGGATAAGCGACGTTGTACGGTTTTCTCCGCCTGAAGGGAGCTTGTTGATTAGTGAAGTAACTCTCGAGTTGGGTACTCGGGGAGTGGAGTAGGGCGAAGAGGAGCTTCGTGACCGAACCACTATAAATCATCGTGTCCGGTTTGCGCCTTCTTTAATTATCTCTTTACTTTTATTTTAGTCTTTATCGCTTTATATTTATATTTGCATTGCGTTTATGCTTGTGTGGTTTGTTGCTTATATTATGTTGATTATGTTTGTGTCATGGTTTGATTGTTTTTGTGTGGTAGTTTACTTTATACCACCTCTAGATGTTGTATGATTATTGTTGACACTTTTCATATTACGTCACACTTGATCGGGTGTTTGATACAAAAAGTTTTTAAGTTTTTAAATGGAAACGTATTCACCCCCCGCCCCCTCTACGGTTTCCACAATTGGTACCAGAACCACGTCGCTCAAATTTTTAAAACAAATGGTTTTCCAAATTGAGTACGATCCATGTATCAAATTACCCATGAAGGTGATAAAATATGAAAAGCATTTAGTTGCTTAATACTTACAAGTTTTGTTGTTAAGTATACTTCGTCATACTAGCTTGAAGGTTTTCTTAAACCAATAAAAGAATAGAGTTTGTAAGTGTCCGGTCATGTCTTTAGAACGAGTCGTAAAGTCATGCGGTTTTGAAAGGGGTGTTTGGGACAAACCATTATTTTGTAGTAAAAGTATTATCGTAAATGTCTTTCTTAGTCCTAAACGTGAAAATGATGCTTAATATATATTTTATATGTTAGGTATCTAGTTTATTAAATTTTACATCTTTCCGTCGAGTCACCGCACTAAAATAATAAACTGAATCAGGAAACAGGTCACGGTAGCACTAAATATAGGACGGTACCGTTATATTTAACGGTACCGTGGGGTATTTAATGGTACCGTGCATCTGTCTGTCTGTTTTCAGTTTTGGGTCATTTTTAGAACTTCATATAAAATCAACCATGAGTCCGTAGGAGTCGTGTCACCCATAATTTTAAACGAAGTTGAGTCTACTCTCATTTGAAAAATACTTTTATGAATTAGTTCTAAATGAAAGTATATTGGAGTCCTTGATTTTCAACTAAAGGTCTTTTTGGTCATGTCGTTTGCATAAATTTTTGGTTAAACTGAAAAAGGGCGTTTCAAATTTTGAACCTTGACGCATTTTCAAAGAAACTTGGTAAAAATATTTGAAATGGAGAGGAAACCAATTCGTTTTCAAATAAAATCAAGCTTAGTATACATTGTTATACTTAATACACAAAATGACGATAAATATTTTTGTGTGTTATGCTAAATGACTATTTGTTTTTCTTTGTGTCCTAGTATTGTTAGTTAATATTATTTTTGTGCTTATAGTTATCTTTAGTTAAGCTAATTATAACTATGATCACAAGCGTTTTACATGCCATTTTGCTATGTGTCGATTATTAGTTTTTCGGCGTATGCATCAATAGGATTTAGACTAGACTTCTTGCACTAAGTTGCGTAATTGATTTTGTATTGCATATAGACATAGACCGCTTTTCTTGCATATGTGTTTTCAACTTCTTGCAAGTTTTAAGATGCTTTAGTAACCTTCTTAGGAATGGAAACTAAGTTGGTTGATCATGTGTGTCAAAATATATTGTCTTACACAATTATTTTTCTAAAGGTTTAAGTGTAAAAAGTATATCACCTCAAAATACTTAACACTTTCATTAAATCCGTAACATGATCTCTAAAACATCACATCCTCATGTCTTGCTTGACCATGAGTTGTATAAACACGATAAAAGATCATATTAATACATTAGTATTTAAGTAAAAGAAAATATATTAAGCTTGCATTGATCTAACACACACACACAATGTCTTGGGAAGGTTTCGTAAATTTCAAAATGTAGAAGTAGGTACATGCTCGAGGAAATGTGATCGAGTCGTAATGCCTTAGAATAGGCATACGCAAGTATGCTTATTTGTATACAGTGATCAGAAGTATGTCATGTGTGTATATATCCATATAATAAGTGTTTGAGTAGCAAAAATTTATTAGAAGTCACATAATCGTCTAGAGGATGGAAGGCACGGAGAGCATAAGACTACAAAATGTTTTTGTGGAAAAGCAGTTATAGTTTAGGTCTCAATTAGACCCGTTTCTCTATAACTATAGCTCTGATACCAATCTGTAACACCCCCAATTTAGGGATACGCAGCGGAATTCAAGCTGGGTGTTACTCGACGGCACTACAATTATAATAATAGAAAACGATCTCAAATTGAGTCGTTATAAAAGATTTATCATTCGATTATCAGAGTTTACAAAATGAGGTCCCAGTAGTTGAAAGATTTACAAAATAAGTTTTCGAATGATAATAAAATTTATAGCCTTCTTGATGTATTCGTGCTCCTCCGTGCCATCCTCGTTCATTATGGACCTGAGATAAACATGCTAAAAGTGTCAACACAAAGGTTGGTGAGTTCATAGAGTTTGTAAGTAAAACAGTTGATTCCAATAGTCAAAAGTTGAGTGAATCCATAATGTTTGTAAGCAAATCAGTTTAACACAAGTTTCAAGTTTAATAGACAGTGGGCCACGTTGTTGCACCCATAAATTCAGTAGTGGCAGTACCGTATCATTATAGTACCATAATATTGCTCTAAGCCTCATGAAACTCAAACGTTAACAGTGGGACATCATAGTAATGAACTAGTGATGTAAGTTACTGACATCATAAAAATGTAAGTAACAAGGCCCTCCGGTAGGAGTATGCCAACTTCCTATTTAGTCTTCAAATAAAGTGCATTTGGTTACTTATCCAGCAACACAAATGGGGCGTCAACTGTCAATAGATCTATTCACTATATTCGCGTTCACTCGCTAGTGATTAATGGTTCAAGATATGAGGGACTTTTAATGGCAACAGTGGTTAACTTAGGCAATATTAATCAAGATATCATACAGAAGGTACTTGTGTTCAACATGTAATAAGTTTCAATAAGCAAATAGAGTGTTTCATCAATCGAGTAAAACGAGTAAGATTCGTAAGTAAAACGAGCATGTATCTCCCCCAAAGAGTTCAAAATAAGAAAAGTGGAGCTATGAATCACCTTGGAATGTAGTGAGGTATCACAAAGGTGCCAAGGAGTATGGTAGAATAGTGTAAAGATGTATAGCACAACGATACTGAATCGGCATAACCTAATTAATATAAGCTTGTCTCAAAACATGATACGCAGAAAGTAAACGATACGTATGAGTTTCAAAAGATAGAGTGTTGTAGTTTTCGTGGAATATTTGTATCAATGTTTGTAGGAGTTTAGTATCCCATTTCGTGTGGTGGTACGAAGTCATAGACTTAGACTAAACGCACGCCAAAGCATAAATCATATAGCATAGTGTGAAAGGAAAATAATCATGTAAGAATCAATTAAGCAAATAGGCAAAAGAATATGAATATGGTTAAGTTTATTAAAGTCCAACGATGTCAAATAAGTGGTCAATTCTCAATAATAAGTTTTGGGTTATCGAACCCAAACTAGCCGTACGGCTAGACTCACAACTTTGAGACAACAACCAAGGCCATAGCCATGGTTATGTCTGGGCTAGAAGGCCTTGAGTCAATAGCCTTGGCTGTGTCTCGGCCTCAAAAGGTCAAAATGCTATAAAGACTCTTAAGTCATGGCTATTTTTGGTTCAAAACAGGTCCAGTTGGTTTTTATAGTCTACAGCCTTCGTCTTTCATTTTCAGCTTACGTGCACGCGATTTTTTGTATAAACATCATTCTGAGCAACTTTCGTGTTTTACACTTTCAGTGGTTCAGGCCAGAAAAGGGTGAAAATCGCGTTTTAATTCCAGATCAGTAAGCTATTTGCAGAAAATTCAGCATGTAATGACCCATATTAAGTGCAGATTTTCAGTAGCAAAACACACCCTCTTGGGGCTGTTTTGCAGCAGATAAACACATAGAACGCACCCCATTTCATGCAGAAAAATCAGTAGATGAACATACTCCATGTTGGCCTATAAAACGGAGAACCAAACACACTCCTTTAGGGGCTGTTTTGCAGCCACAAACACCCCCTTTTCGGCTGTTATCGCAGCAGTTAAACAAACACAATTGCAAGCACAACATAAAATCAAATGCACCACAAACAACACCCTTTGTGGGTTTGTTGCGCCAAAACCAAGTGCCACAATGAGGACACCCTTTAAGGATGTCTCGTTAACTCCTAGCATACAAGTCATGACAATACAAGTAACGCAATACACAAAACAATTAAGGTAACATAAAGCCATTACGGCTAACCTAACCAAGTCCCCCATAGTACTAGTTGTACCGTGGCTACACAATGAGCACAACCCTGTGGTTGTGTCGTTAAATCCATCAAACAACCAAAAATCACTCATGTGGTCATGATACGAGAAGGAAACAAACAACCCGACGAGGGTTTGACCACATCTAATCCATATACCACAGAAAATCAAAATATCGCAAACAATATCAACATTTAAATAGTACATTACAGATTCAAGATTAACATATCCAAACCATGTATAATCCAACAGCCAAATCCATGCCGTGACTAGTAAGGAATCACGACCCAACCCTATACGGGTCATATAAATCAACGACATAATAGAATGAACAAGTAGCTAAGCATATGATATTATCATGTTTAACAACAACATAATATCAAATACGATTCAACTCAACCCACTGAGTTAACTCGGTCGAGTTGACTCAACTCAGTGAGTTGAGTTGACTCGTACCACAAATCAACAAAACCCATCTTAAATTTGTTTAGAACCACCACACTTTGTATAAAACGTTTTTAGTTAATTTTTAACCATAAATCTTGTTTATCCATTATTTTCGATCGGTAAAAGAAATAAAATAAAGGGGGTTTGTTTGCTTACCATAGAGGAAGAGTGAGAGAGGAAGGTGGTACGGTGATTGTGACGACGGCTGTGGTGGTGTGGCGACTGAGTTGTTGATGGTGTCGGATGAAGGTGACTGTGTCGGTGCCGGTGTTGTTGATTGTGACTGTTATGGTCTTTTATTTATGTGTGTTCGTATGAAATGGAAGAAGCAAGCAAAGCTTTATAGAAAGCTAGCACGATAATATACGTTACTGATTTTTGCATGCATGACACAAAATGAAACACGTAGAAAGCCTTGCTTGATAATACACGTTTTTTATTCTTGCATGCATGATACAAAATGAAACACATATGGTATTTTGAACTTGATATGTTGTATGATTATGAGACATATATTTTTCATTTGTAACATGTAGTTGACGTGGCCATTAGGAGATTGATAGAAAATTTTGTGACAATCTTTAGATTTATTATTAGTTTATGGTTTAGAGGGTATAGTTTGATCCCGGTAATTACTAGCGTTAAGTCCTTAAGTCACGAAATTTAAAACCGGGTGACGTAAAAATCTAGAGTTTATAAAAATGTTAAAAGTTATCAACATACTCAATTTTTATATTTAAAATGTGTCGTGGGTTTATCGGAGTGTTTAAACGTTATTTAAACTTAAGAAGATTTTTTTTAAAGTGATAATAAATAGAAGTTAATAGTTAGTTTAATAATCGAAAAATTACGGGTGGTTACAGTCTCACCCCCTTAACGGAATCCCGTCCCGGGATTCAATTTGTGTTGAAGTGATGAGGACGAAATGTGGTTTCACTTGTGAAAACTCATAAGTTAGAATTTATTGCTTTACATGTGTAAACATTATTCCGAAGGTCATATAAACTTAAGAAAATTTTATTTTTGAATGAAGATTGTTATTTTATAATTATGTGTTATGTGTGTATAAAATATGCGCAACAAGGGAGTTTTAAGAAATGAATTTTTAACAATGAAGGTGTCGGAAGAGAACTTGATGAATGTAGAGAGAGTTGTTGGAATTAAGCTTTTGTAGATGATGAATCATTTGTCTTAGTATATTATTATTATATTATTATTATTATTATTATTATTATTATTATTATTATTATATATTATTATTATTATTATTATTATTATTATTTTTTTTGCTATGAACAGTAAAATGTAACGGTCGTGAATAGTGCTCCAACGGCTAGTTTTCCTTATATATACCCCATTTCCATTCTTCCACCAACCATATTCCTCTCATTTAATTCTTCCAAAATGCCGCACCTTATTACAATTCTAGCGATCGTGTATGTCATTGTTGTCGCTATTTATTTGGCTAATGTTCCGGAAGAAGATTTCGCATTCTTGGTCGGGATCTTAATGTTTGTCGTTCCACTAGTGGTTCTAGCCATTGTCGTGGATAAGATATGGGGGCAATAGATAGTAAGAGCGTTGAAAGAAATCGTTGTAAATTTAGCACTATTGATGCTAATTTTATCGTTATGTATTAATTTTCGTGGATTCGAATAAAATTTACGTTATTTATGTTTTTCAAATATCTTGTGAATTCTTGTGATCCTCGAGTTTATACTCATGTCCTTTCAGATACAAATAAGCCCACTCGTTTATAATTCATTATGTACATAGAGAGGAGTCCCAAACAATGTAAATAAAGGAGTATAAACTTATGTTTCGGGGATTTATAATTTTTTTTATTTAAATAAAATGGCATCCCAATCCATTCAAATAAAGACATTGTAAATGAGCCTAGTTAAGAATTTCTGACTTGACATTTGTACTTAACCAATGAGTTAGGTGTTCTGGAAGTACGGAAAGAGTATTTACACTCATCTTTAGAGATCGGAGTAAGATAATCAAAGAGAGTTGACATAGTATTCAAAATAGTTGGTTAGTATATATATTTAACGTAAATAAGGTAAGAATTTGTGCAAACTACAATGTCATGGGAATGTTTCGTAAATTGCAAAATGTAGAAGTAGGTACATGCTCGAGGAAATGTGATCGAGTCGTAATGCCTTAGAATAGGCATAGGCAAGTATGCTTATTTGTATACAGTGATCAGAAGTATGTCATGTGTGTATATATCCATATAATAAGTGTTTGAGTAGCAAAAATTTATTAGAAGTCACATAATCGTCTAGAGGATGGAAGGCACGGAGAGCATAAGACTACAAAATGTGTTGGGAATTAAATATTCAAGAAGTTTAATATCGGGTTCTACTCAAAGAAATACTCTAAGTATGATTCTGCTACTAGAGCATTTGGTTTCTGCTGCTAGTGTTTGATTCTGCTGCTAGCGTTAAACATTCTGCTGCTGAAGGATTCTGCTGCTAGCGTTAACATTGCTGCTGAAGGATTCTGCTGCTAGTGTTAACTTTCTGCTGCTGAGTGGATAAGTATGAAAAGATATTATGTGTATTTAAGTCAACAATATACGGTAGATAATATCTTACCCCATGTGATCAGTCATAATGTTATATTCACAGAACAAGTTGTAAACTTAGATACAAGTTGTATCTTAATGACTGACACTCTCAAAGCAAGCGTTCGATAAGACTTATCAATATTGTAAAAGATCTTTCTTGTGTTATAAAAGAAAGATCTTAGACTAGTGATATGTGTGTCTAATAGTGTGTGTGAATTGTTAAGTGTTTAGATAATAACTCTCAAGAACATAGAACATATATCACAAGATATAGAAACATAAGATTCAAGGTTGTAACCCTAGTGATAACTCAAGATCACTCGTATTATTATCTTAATAATATTGAATCGTTTGGTGATAAGTTTTCATTGTTCATTGTCATATAACAAACACAACTGTTCCATTTCCATAACCATAATAACCTTCTAAGTGTGATTAAGTAGATTCCGCATACTTAATCATATTCGTTCAATATATCATATACACGAAGTACAAAAGGTTTAACCACCTTATAGTGTATCGATCTTAATCCCTAACAAGTAGTATCAGAGCAAGGCTGATATTATTGATTTAGAAGAAGAAGCTTAAGAAATGGATGCACAAGATACTACTACAAATGTTGCTGCAAAGTTGCCCATGATCATACAGAATAAGTTTGAGTTATGGAGGTTGAGAATTGAGCAATATTTCATGGTCCATGATTATGCTCTTTGGGATATCATTTTGTATGGTGATTCATTTACATTAGGGTATACAGATATTATTCTTGAAGGCAAAACTGAAAGAAGAAGGAATACTGGACCATCTAACAATGATGAAAAGATACAAAAGAGGAATGATCAAAAGGAAAGAAAGTTATTGCTTATGACTATTCCTGGTGAACAAATGCTATCTTTTTGCAAGTATCCAGATGCAAAAACTCTTTTTGAAGAGATTTGTGCATGGTTTGGTGGTAATGAAACTACCAAGAAAACACAGAAGACATTGCTAAGAAAACAATTTGAAAACTTTAGTTCAAATAGCAATGAATCACTTGATAAGCTGTTCTCAAGATTACATAAGCTTGTCAGTCAGTTAGCTGTGTTGGGTGTTGAGATAGCCAAGGAAGATCTCAACATAAAGTTTTTGAGAAGCCTACCTGATGAGTTCCATACTCATGTGGTTGTCTGGATGAACAAACCAGACATTGAAACCATGAAACTCAATGATTTGTTCAACAACTTCAAAATTGTTGAACAAAGTCTAAAGAAGTCTGGAATCTATAGTACTAGTTCTGGGAATGTGGCACTCTTGTCATCTCCTAGTATTAGTAAATCAGAAGAGGTAGATGAAGATGAAGGTGTTTCTACTGCTCTCTATGGTGGTCCTTCTACTAGTTCACAAAAGAATGTTGCTGGACTTGGAGATCCGACATTTTATGTATTCATGTCTAGTCAATCTAGTGGTTCTCCTCTAACTCATGAAGATCTTGATCAATTGGATGATAATGATTTGGAAGAGATGAAATCAAATGGCAGGTTGCTTTACTTAGCATGAGGGCTAAGAAGTTCTGGCAGAGAACTGGTAAGCAGATTACCATTGATGGTAATGAAACTGTTGGGTTTGATAAGAAGAAAGTAGAGTGTTACAACTGTCACAGATTAGGACACTTTGCTAAAGAATGTAGAAACCCAAGGAAGCAGGATAATAGAAGCACATGGTATAGGCAAGAGAAGAAGAAGGAAATCACAGTTGAAGAACCAAGGGCTATGCTAGCCATAGATGGTATCAACTATGATTGGAGCTTTATGGCTGATGAAGTGGAAGCACCAACAAATGCTGCACTTGTGGCCACTGAGACTGCTCTAATGGCCTTTTCTGATTCAGAGGTAAATTCCATAATTAAATGTACTGAATCATGCTCTGCTCTTAAAGCTTATGAAGATCTTAAAAAGAGATTTGATGCTCAACTAGAACAATTATGTGATGCATTAGCCAACTTAGGTAATCATAAAAGAGGTATATCTGCTGTTGAAAAACAACTTGTACATTATCAAGAAAATGAGTCTAAGTTTGCTGATGACATGAATGCTCTTCAAAGAAAAATAGATTTTCAAGCTGAAATAATTTGCTCAGAAAGAGCAGCACTAGCTAAAGCCTTAAATAACAGTGAAAATGTTAAGATAACAGTAGATGCTTTAGCTTATGCCTCAGAGGGAATTAATAAGATTTGGGAAGCTCAAGTAATCAATAAAGCTAAGTCTGGTTTAGGATACAAATCTGTTCCTCCACTATACAGAGGTGTTCCTTCACCTCCAGGTATTGACCTAGCACACACAGGTTTTGCTGAGTTTCAAGAACCAATAATGGAATATGGTTCTAAGTCTACTGAAGGTCCTAAGATAGAAAAAGTAAGTGAGAGTTTAAATAAAACTTCACTTCCTAAGGACAAGGTGTCCTTTGTTAAGAAAGGAGATGCTATAGTTGTTGAGGATTGTACAACTGATAGTGATGAAGATGAACAGGTTATGTCTAAACCTGAAGTAGTTAAGAAAGCAGGAACAAGGGTTCCTAAAGTGATCAAAAAGGATACTGTTAAGCCTAGTTCAAACATTAAACATGTTAGGCAACCAGTTAAATATTGTGAACAATATAGATCCACTAGCAAGCCAAGAGGTAACCAAAAAATTGGAATGACCTCAAGTCTAACCAATTAGGTGATGACTTTTCCTTTTATAATAAAGCTTATTACACATGTGGTAGTTTTGATCATCTTGCAGCTTTCTGTAACAAATGGGTATCTGGGTATGAAAACAATAGGGTGAACTTCAAAAGGCAAACTCCTCAAACTCACTTTCACTCTAAGTCTAAGAGAACAAAACCCAGAGCAGTTGTCAAAGCAGTTTCTGCTGCTAGACCATTCATGACTGTTAACCCAAGACCAACAGTTAAAAATGCAAAATCTTTTTATACAAATGCATCAAAGACTGTTCAAAGGCCCATTCAAACAAAAGCAGTGGTCCCAAAACAAGTTTGGAAAATTAAGGGAACAATTACAAAGCTAGCAGTTTCTGCTGCTAAGCATGTAATTCATTCTGCTGCTAGGGAAAACAGGGCAAATGCTGTTAAGGCCTCAGCATGTTGGGTTTGGAATTCAACCAAATCCAATGCTGCATCAACTGTTATTAAAAAATTAAATTACATTGATGCAAGAGGCAGATCCAAGTCAGTAATGGCTTGGGTCCCCAAAAGAAACTAATACTTCTCATTTATGTGCAGGAACATTCAATTGATCAACAAGAGGATCAAGGATACTCAGATAGTGGATGTTCTAGACACATGACAGGTAACAAGTCCTATCTTTCTGATTTTCAAACATTAGATGGTGGCTATGTTACCTTTGTAGGAGGTGTTGGTGGCAAAATTTTCGGTAAAGGTACTATTAAAACTGGAAATTTAGATTTTGAAGATGTGTACTACGTACAAGAGCTAAATTATAATCTTTTTAGTGTCTCACAAATGTGTGACAAAAAGAACAAAGTTCTTTTCTGTGAGACTGAATGTCCTGTACTTTCTCCTGATTTTAAGATGCCTGATGAAAGTCAAGTACTTCTTAAAATTCCTAGAAAGGGCAATATGTACCGTGTTGACATGAAGAACATTGTTCCCAAAAAGGATTTAACTAGTCTTGTTGCAAAGGCCACATTGGATGAATCAATGAAATGGCATAGAAGGCTTGGTCATATTAATTTCAAAACCATAAATAAAATTGGTAAGAATGGTTTGGTAAGAGGTTTACCTCAAAAACGATTTGAAAATGATCAAACATGCATTGCTTACCTTAAAGGCAAACAACACAAAGCCACTTGTAAGCCCAAGATTTTTAACTCTATCAATCAATCATTGTTTATGCTTTATATGGACTTATTTGGACCTGTTTCAGTAAGTATGATAACGCTTAAATCTAACATGTTTTTAGGTGCGTTATTGCTAGTTTTGTGCATCATATTTGGTTATATTTGCATGTATTTGTTGCTAAATGATGAAAAAGTGTGTATGCAAGTAAATATAGCCAAGTACAGGAAAAATGGAGGAAAACACGAAGAAATGAAGAGATTATGCACATAAGGAGAATTACGAGAAAGAAACCACATGATACTTCAAAGAATTGATTAGACCAAGACTTATATGCTTAATATATCAAGAAAAGATCAAGTTCTATGAAGGAAATCAATGGTACAGAGAAGGATCAAGCACGTAACGAGAAATGAATAAAAGAAAATAAAAGTGCATGGCAGGATCATCCATCCGATCGGTTGCTGCCCGCATCCGATTCGGATGGAGTGAAGTTGGAAACACCGAGAGCTCCAACCAATCGGTAGGAGCCAAATACCGATCGGTTGGCCAACACTGAAGTTACAAAGTTGCATTAAATGGTGAATTTAAGCCCCATAATCATTGAGGCTTATCATTTCTCAGCTGTTAAAACATATGGGACGTTTTTACTTGGATAAGAAGGGTTTCCTCACTTATTTAAGGAATCCATAGTTAGTTTGCAAAGAGAGTTCTTTTGGGGGAAGTGACATAACCTAAGAAAGCTACACCACTATTATTATTATTGCCCAAAAGCTTGTAGTTGTTGTAAAAACGTCCAGGAGATCTTGAGTTCGAGTCTCAAGAGTTGCGTCCGTGTGTGGAGTTGTTTACTTGTGATAATAGGCGATTGGAGGAGTGTGGATTGCTATAGTTCCACAATTCTAGTTCTTGTAATTCCTTGATAGGTATTTCTTGTTGAGTTATCATGAACTACTTTTACTTTTACTATATGATGAATGAAAGTTTAGTTAATTATTTGTGTTTGGTTATGATTGTTATGGAGTAATTTAGTTATACTTGTGTGTGGATGATGTGACAATTGTTGGAGTAATCTTATCATAGTGATGCATGAAAACATATCTTGTTTTATAAGTTTGTTGAGATAAAATCTAATCTTGCTTAATTGGTTGGTAAAAACAATTTCAAAGATTCACAAGGCCGAAAGGAGTTTTCTTTATGTTTTTATTCCAAAAAGTTAGTGCACGAATTAGTATGGATTGTGGTGTGTGACAAGCAACACCTTTACTCATTAAAATGGATTTGGAAACGATTTCATCACGAAAAAGGCCGAAAGGATTCGTAGGAATTCTTGAGATAAGACATGCTTTCAAACAACAAAAAGGACTTAATAGAATTATCGTAATAGTTAATAATGGCCGAAAGGAGTTAACTAGGAGATTGAATTCTTAGATATGATTTCTCATGACAAAAACCATAGATTGTGAATCATTCATTTTAAGTTGTGCATCATTACAAGTAACACCCAACTTGATTGGTTACTCTAAACAATTGTCATGGAAACTACACACAAGTATATTAGTTTTTGATTGATTGAACCTTGCTTGATTTTAGAATTTGCTTCAAATTGGATTGACACTCCATTTTGCTAAAACTTATTTACTAAACCTCAACCCCAATTCCCTTGGGACGATCTCGACTTACCCACCTTTACTACCACGGACGAGTATACTTGCTCGTATGTGTGATTAGAGAATTGGATAAATCGTGTTTATAAATTTTAAAACTTGAACACAACGACACGCACATCAAGTTTTTGGCGCCGCTGCCGGGGAATTGTTAAGATTTTCTTGGTAGTTGGGCTTAGTAGTCTAAGTTTTTTTTTTTTAGTTAAAAAGGTTAAAAAGAAAAGTAAAAAAAAGTTTGGTTCGGACCAACCGAATCGGATGGATTTCCATCCGATCGGTTGGTGGTCTCGGTAATATTTTTTTTTTGTTTAGTAATTTTTGTTATTTTTCAGTTTTTATGATTCATTAATGTTATGTTTAATTAGTAGAGTAATTAGATTAATTAATTTAGGGTATTAGAAAGTTTTATTATGTTTAATGATTAGTTAATGTAGTTAATTTATTTATTTTAATGTTTGTTAGTTTTATAGTTTTTATTAAATGAGTTATAATTAGTCTTTATGTTCATTAGTTCATTAGTTAAAAGTTGATTATATAATTTAAAGTTTGATAATTAATTATAGGATTATATTAATTAGTTCTAGTAAAGTTATTCTTCTTTTTTTAGTTTTTCTATAAAAAAAAAAAAAAAAAAAAAAAAAAAAAAAAAAAAAAAAAAAAACAAGTTAAATAGAGGTTGTCATTAGTTAGTTTAGTGTTATTATTATTATAAGAAAAAAAAAAATTTTTTTTTTCGATCGAACCGATCGGAGGCCGCCCGCATCCGATTCGGTTGGTGAGATTTTATCTTTTGCAGTTTACCCATCCGATCGGATGGAAGGTGATACCGATCGGATGGTTGCCTCGGTAAAAATTTTTATGATTTTTTATTTTTAGTTGTTTTGATGTTTTGATGATTTGAAGTTGTTTGTTAGCTTATTTTTATTTGATATTTTGATATGGTTCGATTATAACTAACCCTCACGCTAATAGTTTGGAATTTTTGTTTTGTGGTTATGTTATGATAGTGCTTAAGTAGAATGGAAAGTTTAAGCAATGTTTCGGAATATTTGAGACATTTGGAAGAGATGTTGAGAGATTCAGGAGATTCTTTGGAGAAGGTGGAAAGCATTTTGGATGAAGCTAAGATTGGTTTAGAAAGGAAAGAAGAAGTTGGCGAAAGCAGTGTTTGTTTACCCAAGGAGAAAAGAGTGGTTGTGTTCACGCAAGCACCACCTAAAGAGTTTGATGTACCATTTATGAGGTATGCTACACCATGTGGTGTGGAAGGAGTTAAGGCTTGGGATGCTCAACTTAATATGGAATATGGTGAGAATTACATTACGGAAGAAATGCTTGGTAAGATTGGCTTTGTTAGGCTTGATTATGAGAATTATGGTAGGAAGATAGTGAGAGATGTGAAAGTTAATATTCATGGTCATGTTTTCAAGATTGATTTTGTTGTGTTGGAATATGGAAATGTGGATGAACCGGAAGTTATGTTTGGTAGAAATTTCATGGTGAAAACTAAATGTAGGGTTGATTTTGCTATGGGAGAGATGAGAATTGATGTTGATGATGATATGGTAGAGAAGAAGGAAGGAAGAGGAGAGATTGTTAAAATGGGAAAGGCTAATCGCAAGAAAACACCACTTAACAAACTTACCCAACCCTCCACCCCTAAAAATGAGAGTAGTTCATCTAGTTCATCGCCCAAATCACCTCAAGAAGTTAAACCATTGACTCAAGAACAAAAAGAAGCTGTTTTGGAGAATTTGGAAATGAAATTTAAGGAGCTTATGGAAGAGAAGCCGGTTATAGAAGTGTTGAACAATTACATGGTTTATCGTAAGAAGTTAGATGCGGTTATGATGGCAACAGCTAGGCTAGAGGATAAGAATTTTGATGAGTTTGCAAGGGAAAGGATAGTTGAAAATGGGTTGCCTAAGAAAGAGAGCGATCCGGGGAATTTTGTGTTACCAATTAAGGTGAATGGAACCGATGCAATGTATGCATTGGCCGATACAGGAGCAAGTATGAATGTGATGCATACCCGTAGTACAAAAGATTAGGACTTGGTAATCCTCAACCAAATCAATATAATCTTACTATGGCTGACAATTCAAGAGCAAAAGCAATGGGAGAAGTGAAGAATGTTAGAGTGCAAGTAGGATATCAAGCTTTCTTAGCCGATTTTCTTGTACTTAATATCCCGGAAGATAAGGAGTTACCTTTGTTGTTAGGAAGAACATTTTTGAGAACTTGCGGAGCTATTATAGATATGGGTAGAGGTACTATGACTATTAGTGATGGGATCTTGAAGCATACCTATTATCCAAAACCTAGAGGCAAGATTATTAAGGAAGTGCATGAAGAAGAAGAAGAAGAAGACCATTTAGGTTGTTTTGAAGTTGGTAGAGATGAAGAGGGAAGACCTAAATATGGGCCGATTGTCCCTAGTTACTTTGGTATTGAAGATGAGTTGGAAAGAGCATTAGCTATGGAGGTTTTCTATAACCCATTCAAGAATGTTTTTGTGTTCCATAAATTGACAGATTTTCTTGGATCCTTACCGGTTCAATTGAAGAATTTGTAATGGGGACCCGAAGGAGTTAGTGTTTACAAGAAAGAAGAAGGTGATGGAGAATGGCATGTGAAGTTTGATATAGTTTGTCCGGATGGAAGAAATTTTGCAAGGAAGTTTAAAACACAAGTGACTAACCGAAAGTTACCCTGGCAAATTTCAAAGTGAAGACATCTTGAAGCATGAATACTTTGAAGGATGAAGGTTGAAGAGCAAAAGTTGAAGAATAAAGCACAAGGCTTGTGCTAATGTGTATTTGTTGCTAAATGATGAAAAAGTGTGTATCATATTTGGTTATATTGCATGTATTTGTTGCTAAATGATGAAAAAGTGTGTATGCAAGTAAATATAGCCAAGTACAGGAAAAATGGAGGAAAACACGAAGAAATGAAGAGATTATGCACATAAGGAGAATTACGAGAAAGAAACCACATGATACTTCAAAGAATTGATTAGACCAAGACTTATATGCTTAATATATCAAGAAAAGATCAAGTTCTATGAAGGAAATCAATGGTACAGAGAAGGATCAAGCACGTAACGAGAAATGAATAAAAGAAAATAAAAGTGCATGGCAGGATCATCCATCCGATCGGTTGCTGCCCGCATCCGATTCGGATGGAGTGAAGTTGGAAACACCGAGAGCTCCAACCGATCGGTAGGAGCCAAATACCGATCGGTTGGCCAACACTGAAGTTACAAAGTTGCATTAAATGGTGAATTTAAGCCCCATAATCATTGAGGCTTATCATTTCTCAGCTGTTAAAACATATGGGACGTTTTTACTTGGATAAGAAGGGTTTCCTCACTTATTTAAGGAATCCTTAGTTAGTTTTCAAAGAGAGTTTTTTGGGGGAAGTGACATAACCTAAGAAAGCTACACCACTATTATTATTATTGCCCAAAAGCTTGTAGTTGCTGTAAAAACGTCCAGGAGATCTTGAGTTCGAGTCTCAAGAGTTGCGTCCGTGTGTGGAGTTGTTTACTTGTGATAATAGGCGATTGGAGGAGTGTGGATTGCTATAGTTCCACAATTCTAGTTCTTGTAATTCCTTGATAGGTATTTCTTGTTGAGTTATCATGAACTACTTTTACTTTTACTATATGATGAATGAAAGTTTAGTTAATTATTTGTGTTTGGTTATGATTGTTATGGAGTAATTTAGTTATACTTGTGTGTGGATGATGTGACAATTGTTGGAGTAATCTTATCATAGTGATGCATGAAAACATATCTTGTTTTATGAGTTTGTTGAGATAAAATCTTATCTTGCTTAATTGGTTGGTAAAAACAATTTCAAAGATTCACAAGGCCGAAAGGAGTTTTCTTTATGTTTTTATTCCAAAAAGTTAGTGCACGAATTAGTATGGATTGTGGTGTGTGACAAGCAACACCTTTACTCATTAAAATGGATTTGGAAACGATTTCATCACGAAAAAGGCCGAAAGGATTCGTAGGAATTCTTGAGATAAGACATGCTTTCAAACAACAAAAAGGACTTAATAGAATTATCGTAATAGTTAATAATGGCCGAAAGGAGTTAACTAGGAGATTGAATTCTTAGATATGATTTCTCATGACAAAAACCATAGATTGTGAATCATTCATTTTAAGTTGTGCATCATTACAAGTAACACCCAACTTGATTGGTTACTCTAAACAATTGTCATGGAAACTACACACAAGTATATTAGTTTTTGATTGATTGAACCTTGCTTGATTTTAGAATTTGCTTCAAATTGGATTGACACTCCATTTTGCTAAAACTTATTTACTAAACCTCAACCCCAATTCCCTTGGGACGATCTCGACTTACCCACCTTTACTACCACGGACGAGTATACTTGCTCGTATGTGTGATTAGAGAATTGGATAAATCGTGTTTATAAATTTTAAAACTTGAACACAACGACACGCACATCAAAGTAGTATAATGCATAAGAGATATTGTCTTGTTATAATTGATGACTATACTAGATTTACATGGGTTTTCTTTTTAGGTTCTAAAGATGAAACTTCTAGCATTCTTAAGACATTCATTACACAGATAGGAAACCAAGTAGACAAGAAAGTGAAAGTCATTAGATGTGATAATGGGACAGAGTTTAAGAATAGAGTTGTGGATGATTTCTGCAAACAAAAGGGTATTAGGAGAGAATTTAGTGTTGCTAGAACTCCACAACAGAATGGTGTTGTTAAGAGAAAGAATAGAACACTAATAGAAGCTGCTAGAACTATGTTAGTTGATTCTAAGCTACCTATAACTTTTTGGGTTGAAGCAGTCAACACTGCTTGCTATGTCCAAAATAGAGTTTTAGTTGTGAAGCCTCACAATAAGACATCATATGAACTTTTTAGAGGTAGAACTCCTGCAATAGGATTTCTTAGACCTTTTGGATGTCATGTGACAATTCTCAATACCTTAGACCATTTAGGAAAATTCGATGGTAAAGCAGATGAAGGTTTCTTTGTTGGATATTCTCTTAATAGAAAGCATTTAGAATATACAACACAAGAACCAGGATTGTAGAGGAAAATCTACATGTGGAGTTTTTGGAAGATAAATCCAATGTAGAAGGTCAAGGACCAAAATGGCTATTTGATCTTGAATCTCTAACCAAATCAATGAATTATGTGCCTGTTTTTGCAGAAACTAATAATTTTTCAGGTTCACAAACAACAAATGAGGCAGGGTTAGACAAGGAGACAAATCAAGATTATATATGGATGCCAATAAGTACCAGTGTGGTTTCAACTTCAACAAATGATGAATCTTCTTCTGGTAAAGCTAAAGAAGATGTTGAAAGTGAACACAAGGAAGATGGAACAAAGGAACAACAAAATGTTTCTGCTGATGATAGTGCTGCTGAGACAGAGCATTCTGCTGCTAGGCCAAATGATTCTACTGCTGGCCCTTCAGACTCAAATGAAGCAGATTTCTCAGATAATGAGGTGGATTTAAGCAATATCTCACCTACCTATCAAGTTCCTTCAACCCCACACACAAGGATTCACAAAGTCCACTCCCTAGACAATGTAATTGGAGATGTACAATCAGGTGTGAAGACAAGAAAACAACTGATGTCTTCAGACCAACAAGGGCTTCTTGATGCCCTTTATGCTTCAAAGCAGCATGAGTTTTCAAACTCTTGCTTGTTTGTATGTTTTCTTTCACAAGATGAACCAAAGAACATTCTGAAAGCCTTAGATGATTCAAGCTGGGTAGAAGCTATGCAAGAGGAGCTTCTTCAGTTCAAGATTCAGAAGGTATGGGTGCTAGTTGATTTACCTAAGGATGCAAAGGTAATTGGCACTAGATGGGTTTTCAAGAATAAAAGGGATGAAAGGGGCATAGTGATTAGGAATAAGGCTAGATTAGTAGCCCAAGGGTACGCACAACAAGAAGGGATAGACTATGATGAAGTTTTTGCTCCAGTAGCAAGACTTGAGGCAATTAGGCTTTTCTTAGCTTATGCTTCATTTTTAGGCTTCACAGTTTACCAAATGGATGTCAAGAGTGCATTTTTATATGGCACAATTGAAGAAGAGGTGTATGTCTCACAACCTCCAGGGTTCATTGATCCTGACCATCCAGATAAAGTGTACAGAGTAGTTAAGGCTCTTTATAGCCTTCATCAGGCACCTAGAGCTTGGTATGAAACACTAGCTTCCTATTTAAAAACAAATGGATTTCAAAGAGGAAAGATTGATCAGACACTTTTCATCAAACAGCACAAGAAAGATCTTCTGTTAGTACAGGTGTATGTGAATGACATTATCTTTGGATCTACAAGGAAGGAGATGTGTTTGGAGTTCGAGAAGCTTATGCATGATAAGTTTCAGATGAGTTCCATGGGGGAACTTACATTCTTTTTGGGTTTGCAAGTTAAACAGTCATATGAAGGCATATTTATTAGTCAAGATAAATATGTGGCTGAGATTCTAAGGAAGTTCAACCTTGCTGATTCAAAAATGGCAAGCACACCAATGGACTCTGAGAAGCCTCTTCCAAAAGACTTAGATGGAGAAAATGTGGATGTACACACTTACAGATCTATGATAGGATCTTTGATGTATCTTACATCATCAAGACCTAACATAATGTTCTCTGTTTGTGTTTGTGCAAGATTTCAAGTACCTCAAAAGGTTTCTCATTTAACAGCAGTCAAGAGGATTTTTAGATATCTCAAGGGTCAACCTAGGTTGGGTCTATGGTATTCAAGGGAATCACCTTTTGATTTGGTAGCATTTTCGGATAGTGATTATGCTGGTGCTTGCTTGGACAGAACGTCAACAA
Organism: Artemisia tridentata subsp. tridentata; assembly: GCA_021014915.2. Taxonomy (NCBI): domain Eukaryota; kingdom Viridiplantae; phylum Streptophyta; class Magnoliopsida; order Asterales; family Asteraceae; genus Artemisia; species Artemisia tridentata. The sequence goes on from CP139503.1 coordinate 5,163,709, forward strand.
CTGGAGGTTGTCAATTCCTTGGGTGTAGACTTATTTCATGGCAGTGTAAGAAGCAAACAACTGTGGCTACTTCAACAACTGAAGCTGAATATGTAGTTGCTGCAAGTTGCTGTGCTCAAGTCTTATGGCTTCAAAACCAACTTCTTGACTAGGGGTACAATTTCATGAACACTGTTATTCATATTGATAATAGTAGTACTATTTGCATTATTAAAAATCCTGTGCAACATTCTAAAACAAAACACATTGAAATTAGACATCACTTTATAAGAGACTGCAATGAGAAAAGATTAATTCAAGTTCTTAAAATTGCTTCAGAATTCAACTTTGCAGATCTTCTAACCAAAGATTTTGATGTTGGAAGGTTTCAGTACTTGGTAGCAAGTATTGGAATGCTTAATCCTCAATGATTTTAAACTTTGTGTTTTTGTATATAAATTTTTGTTTGTGCTGCTGACTTTAAAAGATACTACTGCTATTACAAAAGTTTGTGCTGCTAGTACAAATTTAAATTGTGTTATTCATACAGTTAGTCCTATGATTATTCTAATACAAGACAAGTACTTTGTACATTGTTCTTTTGGTTTTAGACTAACAATTTCAGGTATGAACATGTGAACACAAAGGATGTTTCAAGTGAAATGGAAGCAGCAGAATGAAAATATTAGTTGCTGTCATAATAGGTTCATGATAGAAAAAGTTTAGGAATTTCTAACCTCCTTAAAACTTCTTTCTTGAAGCTTGATTATGATGTTTCATTTTAAATTGATGACTTAGTTGATCAGATAGTAAATGATGCAACTCACTTTCTATCATTTTATACTTTTAAGTATAATGACCAAGTCTAAGGACATCTGATAGAAAGAACAGCTAGTAAAAGTGAATCTAACACTTGTGTTAGAGGCAACAATTACTATGAGCTGGAAACCCTGTCAAGAAAGCCTTTTGAATAGGTTTATCTTTACACAGGCAGTTATTTATAACTGAAAATATTGGTTCTCACACAACCAGAGGTTGCTTTAAACCAAAATCTTGATTAAGTGTCTGTTATACACATAATCCCTTCAAAATGGTTAAAAGCAGTATGATTTTTCAATTCTAAAATCATGAACATACTGCTAAGTCAAATAATTTCTTAAACAAAGATTTTCAAAGGATTCAGAAAAACCATCCATTGATGGACCATGAATCAAATGCCCCATGAATTACCTCTCATAGGAGTTAACACACCTAGAAGTAATGAGGGCAGCAACTTAAACTCTTAAGAAATTGATGGCTACATTTACAAAATTGTCTGATAATATATTCTGATGGATAGCTCAGATGATGGAGAGAAATATTTTGGTATATAGTGAGAGATCTTCCAAACAGGGGAGGAGAAAATGTTATTCGCATCTCAGGGGAAGTAATATCTCAGGGGAGGAAATAAATCCCAAAGAAGGAAGATTAACCAATGAAAGGGAGGAAAAGACAAGAGCATACAAGATGATGACATGAAGGTTGAAAATGACAAGAATAGAGCTTATTGATGAAGCGAAAAGTGTACCGCTTTTAAGGGGTCATTTAAGCCCTAAATCGTATTTATTTGATCAAATATTGCCCTAAATCGTTCCTTTTGTCATTTTAGGTACTTTTGAGGAGAAATCTGGAAAAGGAGGCATTTTGGACGTTTTTGGAGCATAAAAGTGAAGAAAAACGGCAAAGTCTCAAAAATCGGCTGAAAGTTACCTTTGACGGCGTCACAATTTACTCTGGACGGCGTCATGCCTTGGCAAGAAAAGGTGGACGTGCAATTTACTCATGATAAGCTAGTGAAAATAGCATGTGAATTCTGACGGCGTCACGCTTTAACCTGATCAAGGGCGTCACGGCTTAAATCAAAAGGGGACGGCGTCACGTTCAAGGTTCGACGGCGTCAAGCCTTGATAAGCCAGAATGGATTTTGAAGAGCTAAAGAGGGACGGCGTCAAGAAGGTCATCCGGGAACCCTAAAAGCGGCGAGGTGACGGCGTCACACTCCATAACGTGACGCCGTCAGATCCAAAAATCTATATATAGTTTTCTAATTTTTTGTCATTAAGGGAGAGCTTAGTGTGTGGAATTTTGGGAGAAAAGCCTAAGACGATTTTAGCTTCTTTTTCAAGGCTTTTTGCCTTGAGATCTTCCATGTTACATTGAAAGATAAGTTATCAATTAATCATTCAATATGTCTATGTGTTGTTTGATTTTATCTTATTCTTGTCTTTTGTTTAACATGTTAGGCTAGATTTATCTTGTGTTTGCTTAGATCTAATGAAACCTAGCTATTGATTATTGGTTATTAGTGTGTTATTAGTTGTATTGGATGATTGTTTATCTATGTTAGGCTTAAAAAAACTGGCTAACTTCCTATTCGGTAACTTGCTTGAACGTCTTAAGAAACATGAACCAAATGCGTACTAAAGGTTTTTATGGTTGTATTTAATGCACAAGCGAATTCTAGTGATCCCATGTTAGGAGCTTCCTAGCCGGCTCGACATAGGAGTGAAGTAGGAGCTTGTAGAGTTGGGGAAGTACGTACGCCACCCCACGAATGGTATTAAGGAATACACCCGTCATCCACGCGACTAATACACACTAATTAACCGGTAAAAGATAGTTAGGGAGTAAGGAAATCTAAGTAAACACATTTCTCTACACATAAGTTTCTCACCACATTTTCATTTTTGTTATTTTATTTTATTTGCATCCGTAGTAAATTTGGGTTAGTTGACTAGAAACTAATTCCGCCCACTCTTTCAAACCCGAGATTTTACTTGCTTTCATAAAAATATAAAAAACATAAAAAGAATCTTCCTCAACCCTTAGACCTAATTAGAGTAGTCTTTCACACGTAACGAACACTATTCCCTGTGGAGAACGATCAATCCCCCGTACTTACCACTACACTATACTACATCGGTCAGGTACACTGCCTGGTGGGGTTGTAAGCCTCTTGAGATCCCTCGAGAGGTAAAACCTGTTGTAAGGTTACAAAACCACGCATCAAGTTTTTGGCGCCGTTGCCGGGGAATAGTTATTGTTTAGGTTGAATTTTTATTTCTATTAGGTCTACTCACTAGATTCCTTTCTAGTGAGATTTTTATTTTATTTTTCTAGGTTTTCTTTAGTCTATCTATTTTCTTCGTGTCTTTGTTCGTAACCATTACCATCCGACATCATGGAAGATGGTAATGTCCTTAACCCCAACAACCCACCACCACCTCCTAGAGCCCGCACTTTAGGAGGATATTCCCTAATTTTGGATGATGACCCCCCTAATCTTAGAATCACTAGGAGCCGAAGCTCGATAAAGACTCTTGCCACACCCTATGCTGAACCCGAAAGGGAAATGCATAAATTAAGGCGACTCCACCAAGCGGCTGAACCATCTACGATCAATTTTGATGATGCCCTCTCCGAGGAAGAATCCAATCATCATTCTACACCTCCTAGCCCTCAACCCAATCACGATATGGAAGCTCCCGAAATCCCAATCCCTAAATGTCTCAAGGACTACTCTTCTCCCACCCCTCGTGGTTTTTCCAATGCTATCGTTTTTCCAAATGAACACACGGATGGGGTCTTGCGTGCAACCGATATTTGGCTGGTCCAAAGTGTATGCAAGTTTCACGGATTGAAAACTGAAGATCCAATCCAACACATCAAGGACTTCCTGAAAATAGTGGATACCCTCCATACGGACGGAGCCACTAGAGATACCTCCCGGTTGCGATTCTTTCCCTTCACCCTTCATGAAAAAGCCGGAAACTGGTATAACCAACTTCCTTCCGAATCCATCTTCACATGGGAACAGCTTATCTCAAAATTCTACGAGAAATTCTTTCCCGTAGGAAGAACTTCAACGTTGAGAGACGAAATCCTCCGCTTCCAGGTTGGACCAGCAGAACCTATTCACAAATCTTGGGTTAGATTCAAGGATCTAATTAGACAGGTCCCTCATCATGGCATTGAAATCTGGCTTCTTGTCCAAATCTTTTATGACAGTGTCTCCAAAAACGACCAATTGGGCATTAATAATTCATCAAAAGGAAAAATAGCCAAACTAAGCGTTGAAGAAGGATGGAATAGAATTGAGGAATACGCGAATGATCAAGACGATACCTGGGATGAACCCGATTCGATCATGAGCGTTTCCAAGATCATGAAAGAGCCTTCTTTTGCTAGCCGGGTGAGTAGGTTGAATGATCAGGTATCTTATCTAGACAAGTCGCAACCAACTAAGCGGTTATCAAACCCATACTTGATCTGTGATCAATGTGGTGGCCCGCATGAAGTGGAGGAATGCGGGGATGATACCACCACCGAACAAGCATGCTTGTCAAGCCACAACATCTTCGATGATCCTTCGCTCTTAACTTTCTACCAAAACAATGATTTCACCCCTTGGGGAAATCTTGTGAGAGAAAAGGGAGGAGGAGAATATCCTGACTATAAGGTTAGGAGCACTTTTGAGGATGATCTCGGGCATTTCACGTTTGAAAAGAATCTGCAACTAAATGGTCTCGACAACCTTATCAATAGCCAACAAACCGACATGAAGGCCAAATTCGCAGAACTCAACGCCACTCTCGACGGCCTTGGCCAACCTCAAAGAGATCCCTTACTCGCCATCACCACTCGTGCTGGAACAACTACTAAGGATCCACCTTACCCAGCTCAACAATCTAACGTCATGGAACCCGACACCCCTCATGAGGAGGAAGGTAATGTGAACGGCGAAAATCCAGAGCAAACCCCTCCGGTAACTCCGTCCCCACCTATTTCTGCCAAGCAACCCATTAAAGTCCCATACCCATCTCGCCTCAAGAATCAAAAGGTCGAAAATGATAATAAAAGATTCTTGTCATATTTGAAGAATTCGGTTGTCACCATACCCCTTCTTGATGCATGTTATCATATGCCCAAATATAGTACATACTTCAAGAGGCTGCTCACCAACAGGAAAGGGCTCGAGGGTCTTGTAACCTTAGGAGAAGAATGTTCTGTGGTGACTCAACGATGGCTACCAAAGAAGGTGGACGATCCAGGTAGTTTCACCTTGCCCTGTTCAGTCGGATCTCTTTCAGTCAAGAATGCTTTAGCCGACTTAGGAGCAAGCCTCAATCTTATGCCGCACTCCATGTTCCTCAAGCTAGGGTATTCTGGGTTGAAACCAACCCGTATGAGCATCCAACTTGCTGATAGATCAGTCAAATACCCCTTTGGTATATGCGAGAATGTGTTGGTTAAGGTAGGGAAGTTTAAATTTCCAGTTGACTTCGTCATCCTAGAAATGGAAGAAGATGATCTTGTGCCCATCATTCTAGGAAGACCATTCCTTGCAACTGCTCGTGCTGTTATTGATGTTCATGACGGCAAACTAATCTTACGAGTGGGGGCCGATAGCTTAACCTTCAACATCAAGGACACAATGAATCTTTCTCTCGAAGCAGATAATCAACTGTATTTCATCGAAGAAATCGATGAATTATCCGACGAGATTGACAATTGTATAGATGAACAGATGGATGCTGGTTGGTTGAGAGATGAAGCTTTCTTACCCATCTTAGAGGAGGAAAAGACTATGGATGTGAATGCAGTCTCCTTCTATCCCAGACAAGAAATCGAACAGCTTGAGCTTCGTAAACCCGAGAACAAACTTAAACCTTCCATCATCGAGCCACCCACATTAGAACTCAAGGAACTCCCGAACAACCTTGAATATGCCTTCCTTCAAGGAGAAGATCAACTTCCGGTAATCATAAGCTCCTCCTTGAAAAGTGAACAAAAAGATAAACTCTTAGGAGTTCTAAAAAATTATAAAGGGGTTATAGCATGGAGTGTAGCCGACATCAAGGGGATTGACTCTACTTTCTGCACGCATAAAATCCTTATGGAGGAAGATTATAAACCCTCCGTGCAGCCTCAAAGGCGAGTAAATCCCAACATAAAGGAAGTTGTAAAGAAGGAAGTCATTAAGCTCCTAGATGCAGGGCTAATTTACCCGATTTCGGACAATCCATGGGTAAGTCCTGTACAGGTTGTACCAAAAAAGGGAGGAATGACGGTGGTGAAGAAAGATAAGGATGAGTTAGTACCTCAACGAACAGTAACTGGATGGCATGTGTGCATCGATTATAGGAAGTTGAATGACGCAACTCGAAAAGATCATTTCCCTCTCCCATTTATCGACCAAATGTTGGAAAGGTTAGCAGGGCATGAGTACTACTGCTTCCTAGATGGGTTCTCAGGGTATTTCCAAATCCCTATCGCTCCTGAGGACCAAGAAAAGACTACGTTTACATGCCCCTATGGCACCTTCGCCTACAAGCGAATGCCCTTTGGACTATGTAACGCCCCCGCCACTTTCCAGCGTTGCATGACGGCAATCTTCCATGAGTTAATGGAAGACAGCATGGAGGTCTTCATGGATGATTTTTCAGTCTTTGGAAATTCTTTTGATCGCTGTCTTGCTAACCTTGAGAAAATGCTCAAACGTTGTGAGGAGACCAACTTGGTACTAAACTGGGAAAAGTGCCACTTTATGGTGAAAGAAGGGATTGTGCTAGGGCACAAAATTTCAGGAAGTGGAATCGAAGTAGACTGGGCAAAAATTGAAGCTATATCCAAACTTCCCTATCCAACAACTGTCAAGGCAATCTGTAGCTTTTTGGGTCATGCTGGCTTCTATAGGAGATTCATTAAAGATTTCTCAAAGGTAGCTAAACCAATGACTCAGTTGCTCATGAAGGATGCCCCATTCGACTTCTCTCAAGAGTGCAAGGACGCATTCGATCTATTGAAGCAGGAACTTACCCAAGCTCCAATTATGGTTACCCCTAACTGGGAGTTACCCTTTGAAATCATGTGCGATGCTAGTGATTATGCTGTTGGAGCAGTATTAGGCCAAAGGCTTAACAAACACTTTCAGCCAATATACTACGCTAGCAAAACCATGAATCCTGCTCAAGAAAACTACACTACCACTGAAAAGGAATTACTAGCCGTGGTATTCGCTTTTGATAAATTTCGCCAGTATCTTGTCCTTTCTAAAACGGTTGTTTTTACGGATCATTCAGCTATTCGATATCTTTTCGCTAAACAGGATGCTAAACCACGGTTACTTCGTTGGATCCTACTATTGCAAGAGTTCGATGTTGAAATTCGTGATAAGAAAGGAGCAGAGAATCTTGCGGCTGATCATCTCTCTCGTCTCGAAAACCCCAGCCTCGCTGAATCTGACAAGAGTGAGATTCGGGAAACATTTCCTGAAGAGCAGCTCATGTCAATAAATGATTCTGAACCTTGGTATGCGGATTATGCTAACTACCTGGCAAGTAGAGTCATTCCTGAGCATATGAGCAGGCATGAAAAAAAGAGGTTCTTTAATCAATTAAAGTACTACTTTTGGGATGAACCCTTCTTATTTCGAAGATGTCCAGATCAGGTAATCAGGCGTTATGTTTCGGAAAGAGAGGCTGTCAGAATTATGAAAGAGTGTCATGCAGGTCCATCTGGAGGACATCACGGAATAAGCACTACTGCACGAAAGGTCTTCGACGCGGGATTCTATTGGCCTACAATATTTCGTGATGTGAAGGGAATGATACAAACTTGTGGCGCATGTCAAAGAGCTGGGAATATCTCTAGGAGGGATGAAGCCCCACAGAATTATATACAAGTTTGTGAGGTTTTTGATGTCTGGGGAATTGATTTCATGGGACCATTCCCATCTTCTGGAGGGAATGAATACATCTTGGTGGCCATTGATTATGTTTCGAAATGGGTGGAAGCACAAGCCCTTAGGACTAACGACGCTAGGGTAGTCATTCATTTCTTAAAAAAATTGTTCGCTAGGTTCGGAATTCCGAAGGCTCTTATTAGTGACAGGGGAACCCATTTTTGCAATTCACAAATGGAGAAAGTCATGAAAAGGTATGGAGTCTCTCACCGATTCTCCACCGCTTACCATCCTCAAACCAACGGTCAAGTCGAAAACACTAATAGAGCCATAAAGAGAATATTAGAGAAAACGGTTAATCAAAACAGAAAAGATTGGTCTTTTAAGCTCGATGAGGCTTTGTGGGCATTTCGAACCGCCTATAAGACACCAATCGGGACAACCCCGTTCCGTATGGTATATGGCAAGGCATGCCACCTCCCAGTAGAACTGGAACACAAAGCATATTGGGCACTTAAGGCCTGTAATTTGGATTATACAGTTGCGGGAACAAATAGATTCTTACAGCTCCAAGAGCTCGATGAATTGAGATTAGAGGCTTATGAATCCTCCATTACATACAAAGAAAGGGCGAAAAGATGGCATGACCAACGGATTAAGAGACCCAAGGAGTTTTCAGAAGGGGACAAGGTCTTATTATATAATTCTCGCTTAAAGCTATTTCCTGGGAAACTTAAATCTAGATGGTATGGACCTTTTACCGTAAGGAGCTCCTCTAAAACCGGAGCCGTTGTGTTGATTGACGACGATGATAGAGAATTCACTGTGAATATACAACGAGTCAAGCATTATCAAGAGAATGGTAATGAAATGATCAATGAGGAAGACATAACCTTTGATGAAGAAATCACGTAATGTACGTGACTTTGAGTCTAGCTACAAGACTCGTTAATAAAGAAAAGCGCTTCTTGGGAGGCAACCCAAGCTTTATTTGTTTTATTTGCTTTGTGTGTTTATTTATTTGTTTGTTTGATTTTATTTGTTTCCGTATGTGTGTTTAATTTTTATTAGTATTGATTCATGTTCAAAAGTAAATTGTGAAAATGCTTTATTTTGTTTTTAACTTCGTCTTAACTACATATAAAGGTATTTTGCAAAAGTTAAGTGTAAGGGAAATCTAAATCGGTTTATTAGAACACAAATGAACATGAATCATAATAATAATAAATTAGCATACATATTAGTATTTGTTTGAGTCAAATGCTTGTATCGAGTCATAATGATGTTTTGCAGGATTTCCAGGAAGTAAGGTAAAGGTTTTTCCAGAAATTTTCCGGAAACTTAAAATGAAAATTTTTGTCAGGTCATTTCTGACGGCGTCAGGGTTTATAACCTGACGGCGTCAGATTTAATTTTCAGAAATTTTTGAAAGTTTTGTTTTTAAAAAGTTTTCATTAAATCTCCAACTTATAATCTCCAGGAATCTGCAAATTATCATTCCACAAGCATTATATCCTTATATATAGATTTATCCCGCCGATGTTATGCAGGTTTTCGTGTTTGTTTTCTCAGGTTTAACAGGTTATTTTGGACAAGGAGATGTTTATGGAATCAAGCTTATGGCGATGCATTAGTCATGGAGCTTCAACATTCTCTTTGGAGGAAGATTTAACCGTGTAATTTCATTATCCACCGAGCGAATCAGGGGAGTATTTGATTTCATTCTTTTACTTTTTGCTTTTACATCTTGTTATTTGAACATTGGGGACAATGTTCATCTTAAGTGTAAGGGGGGGTAAAAGTACGATTAGAGAATGCTATTACACTTGATTTTTGTTTGTTTAATAGTAGATGTGTAATAAAACTGAGATAAATACCCGTTAAGGCAATTTTAGTGCCAAATTTAAATTTTTTTACAACATATAGGAGTGAAACTTTGATCTTAATGAGCGTCTCACGGATAGGAGTTATATGACTAGCACAAAAACCGTACCACTAAAAAAAATTTCCACCCCCAAATATGTGAGGTTCGCCCCTAGAATTGGTAGGAAAAGCATTTATGCTATGATGTGTGTACCGGTAGCACTTAGATTCTAGAACTTGCGTTAGGACCATTCCAAGGCCACAAGTGAGACTACATTCGTGTAGTTAGATTTACTACGTGATAAGAGGCATTAGGATTAACCCATTGTTTTACACCTGTGTTTTTGTTATAATTACATTGGCTACATTGGTCAAGTAATTCTCCCACACCCTTTGCGTTGTACTCACTTTTAGTACACGATACCCCTAGTACACCCCTCAGAGCCTATCTTTTCGTTTCGACCTTTAAGCATTTTACTTAAAGGAAGAATTTGTTACACCCCACTAAAATGTACACCCAAATCGCCTTAGCCTACCTTGTATGCACTCATTTTTAGTGCATTATTGTGACAACATTTGTTTAAACCCAAGTTAATTATCTAGTTGATTACATGGTTGCTAAGTCGAGTCATATCCTTGTACATACTGTTTTGGGACGATTGGGACTCATGGGTAAAGTACTAGTGTAATGGAGTAATGGGGAAGAACATCATTTATTACCCCCATATGTGCTAAATATTTTAAAAGTACTCCAAGTTTTTCAATTATCTTAATTCGAGTCATTAGAATAGTTTTTTTTTTTTTTTTGTAAAGTTATGTAAAAATTCAAGTGTAAGGGGGATGCAACGCCCCTATGATGTATTATTTTGGATGGTAGGGCAAAAGTGTATGCAAAAAAAAAAAAAAAAAAAAAAAAATACAAAAAAATGAGAAAAAGAAAAATAGAAAAAACATACGGACTACCATCCCGTTTTATTTTATGTTTATTTTATGTTTTTGTTATTTTCTTTCATTAGCTTAAGATCGAGTCTAGTCTTGGCTTAGCAACATTGTATAGTACATGTAATTGATCAAGATTTTTAACTCGCCACCAGTAAAATATCCCTTATCCAACAAAACCGTGTTTTCCTTTTCCCTACACCTAACGTTATAACCCATTTAAAAGCCCTCTTTGATAGTTTATCTTTGGTGCTTACGCCTAGTGGAGGAGGTTTTCGATCCTTTCCCAAGCCTATGGTAATCTATTTGCTATGACAGGTAGTGAGAGATATTATCCGTTTTCATTTATGAGATTTATTTTGATGACACTTGAGAGATGTGAGTATCTAAACACTACTTGTGAGGTGCTAGTTTGTAATCCCCGTGCTTATTATGATTGAAGTGGAACGAATATTTGTTGTAATTACTTTTATGTTTGCATTAAATGACCCCTAACTTGTATTTTGATTAGAATAAAAGCGCATTTGCTTGAGGACAAGCAAATCTCAAGTGTAAGGGTATTTGATGAAGCGAAAAGTGTACCGCTTTTAAGGGGTCATTTAAGCCCTAAATCGTATTTATTTGATCAAATATTGCCCTAAATCGTTCCTTTTGTCATTTTAGGTACTTTTGAGGAGAAATCTGGAAAAGGAGGCATTTTGGACGTTTTTGGAGCATAAAAGTGAAGAAAACGGCAAAGTCTCAAAAATCGGCTGAAAGTTACCTTTGACGGCATCACAATTTACTCTGGACGGCGTCATGCCTTGGCAAGAAAAGGTGGACGTGAAATTTACTCATGATAAGCCAGTGAAAATAGCATGTGAATTCTGACGGCGTCACGCTTTAACCTGATCAAGGGCGTCACGGCTTAAATCAAAAGGAGACGGCGTCACGTTCAAGGTTCGACGGCGTCAAGCCTTGATAAGCCAGAATGGATTTTGAAGAGCTAAAGAGGGACGGCGTCAAGAAGGTCATCCGGGAACCCTAAAAGCGGCGAGGTGACGGCGTCACACTCCATAACGTGACGCCGTCAGATCCAAAAATCTATATATAGTTTTCTAATTTTTTGTCATTAAGGGAGAGCTTAGTGTGTGGAATTTTGGGAGAAAACCCTAAGACGATTTTAGATTCTTTTTCAAGGCTTTTTGCCTTGAGATCTTCCATGTTACATTGAAAGATAAGTTATCAATTAATCATTCAATATGTCTATGTGTTGTTTGATTTTATCTTATTCTTGTCTTTTATTTAACATGTTAGGCTAGATTTATCTTGTGTTTGCTTAGATCTAATGAAACCTAGCTATTGATTATTGGTTATTAGTGTGTTATTAGTTGTATTGGATGATTGTTTATCTATGTTAGGCTTAAGAAAACTGGCTAACTTCCTATTCGGTAACTTGCTTGAACGTCTTAAGAAACATGAACCAAATGCGTACTAAAGGTTTTTATGGTTGTATTTAATGCACAAGCGAATTCTAGTGATCCCATGTTAGGAGCTTCCTAGCCGGCTCGACATAGGAGTGAAGTAGGAGCTTGTAGAGTTGGGGAAGTACGTACGCCACCCCAC